>JAUZNJ010040278.1:0-10423 GCA_034780135.1 Jordanella pulchra | reverse complement strand
TATCTATCTATCTATCTATCTATCTATCTATCTATCTATCTATCTATCTATCTATCTATCTATCTATCTATCATCATCATCATCATCTACGTTACTGTTAACATGTCTTATTTTGAAAGGAAAGGTATCTCTATTGGATATTCTTTATAGTAAACAGCAAAAGGAAACGGTAGGAGAAGCGCAAGTATTTAAAAATAAATTTACATCAGTTGATATCAAAAATAGAACCTAACGAGTTTCAGTAACGAAACAATGCTGGTCTTTTGTTTTCCTTTACCTTGGATACAAATCGATTTATTTATTTTTAGTACAAACAAAAAAGGTTAACAATTTGGTTTTAGGTCAATTTTATTAATTGATATATTCACCTAATTAAATAACATTTTGCAGTTGGTCTATGTATTTTTAAATTGATTTGTAGCCTATTTTATTTGCTGTTTTTTTCATTAACGTACTATATGAACACTGCTCAGCAATAAAAATAATAATAAAAAAAAAAAAAAAAAATAGGCCAAGCCCACTTCAACACCTGTACCAGGAAGTTGTTGGGCCGTGAACTGTGTTTGACTTGAATACTGAGGAAAAATTACTGATACAGTTTTCTTTTAATCTAAAAACTATCCAAATCACCTTAAGGCTCAGTATTTTGAGACCAAATAACAGGTGAGTTGACTTTTTGAGAAGTTTGAAATATTTTTGATTGTGTAACTTAGAGAAATCTTCTGTGCTGATGTAATCTAAGTGAAAATGACTTCACAGTTCGTTTTTGTACCCAGATTTATTAAGATGTAAAATGTATTTCTAAAATGTAGTAATCGTCTTAAATGTTTCAATCAAATGTTGTTAGTTAAAACCAGTTTCAATACACACATGTATTGCCATCTACCATCAAATAAATATTCTTAAGTGTTTAGCAAATTCAGTTTTACATACGGGATTAATTTAATACCCTTTAGTTTCCAATTAGTTTAAATGAACAATCTGACTTAATAGTCATAGAGAATATTTCATAATTACGTGAGATCTTACCTGGAAACATTACTTGAAAGTGATTTATAATGTAAATTTTACCAGTAAACGTTAAAGTAAAACAATCAGGTTAGCTCTACTAAACTTAGATGTTAACAGTTTCCATATTCATCAGCATATGATGTAGTTAAATCTTTTTATAAGGAGCAGGGGGATATGAAAAAAAAACCCTCATAAATTACATATTAGTTATACTATCCAAATTAAAAAAGGTGCATGTTTGTTTTCATTTCAAATTAAACATAAAAAAACAAATGTGTATGTTAAGATATGTACTTAAAGATCTAAATATTAACCTTTCATCCAAAATTGATATTGTCAGGAGAAGAAAAAATAGGTCAGAGAGTATGCTGCTGTGTGACAGCCACTGACTCTTCCTGTTTTGCTGGATTTTCTGTTCTAGATTTGAAGTGAACCTGAAACTCCACTTGAAATGTTATCACCTCAGACGCTCCGCCTGTCACACACGCTCATTGTGCTCCTGCTGCTTGTTTGCTGGACAGCAGATGGAGCTCACAATGACACAGAGGCAGGGACCTTCACGCATCTGGCCCCAGTCAAGTACATCTTGGCAAAGGAGGGAACCAGCACACTAATCGAGTGTAATGTGACAACAGATCAAGAGGATGTTAGGTGGTACAACTCCAAAGGACTTCTCCTTGAAGAAAAAGAAGGTAGGATTCCATGATGAACTTGAATGCTAATGGAAACACACAAAAACAGGTGAAGACCAAGATAGCAATTTTTTCTAAAAATAATTGAGGCTAACCATAAGTAAATGCTATCTTGTCTTTAATTCATATGTCTTTAAAAGAACGTTAAACAAAGCTTACAATCTGTAAACAAAGCCTAAAATCAATTTGAAACAGTGACAAGTCAACTAAAACAGCAAAGAGCAAGATGTTGTGGACAACAAATATGCCCCAAGCTCTTTTGAAATCGTAGTAATGTAAAAGTGCCAAGTTCTCTAAATTATCAGACCTGTCAGAGTGGTACCAGTAATCCTTGATGGTTGGGACCCTTTTTCACTGCTTCAAGGTAACCTGTGGGCTGCACTCTGAGAAACAAACACTTTATAATCCCTGTGTGTTAGAATGCATTATAGCTATATAGTAGGACCATGTGACCCATTTTTAGCAATTGATCAATGTTAATTAATACGTTAACTACCTGTTGGTAATTGCCTGTTACAATTTGTTTGTGGCTTTAGGTGGAAAGTGGCAGATCGCGGAGAAGGGTGTCTTAAACATCACGGCAGTGTCCTTTGAGGACCGTGGCCGTTACACCTGTGTGGCCTCAACTAGCATCGGACTCACCAAAAACTACACTGTTACTCTGCGTGTGGCCTACACCGACAGTGGCCTTGGGGTGTATTTCGTTGTGGTGTGCTTGGTGGCCTTCGCCATCACGATGGTCCTCAATGTGGCACGCTTGTGCATGGTCAGCACCCACCTCAAAGAGACTGAGATGGCCATTAATGAGTTCTTCCGCACTGAGGGAACAGAGAAGCTCCAGAGGGCATTTGACATTGCCAAATCCATCCCAATAGTAACTTCGGCGAAGACGGTGGAGTTTGCCAAGGTCACACAGTTTAAGACCATGGAGTTTGCTCGTCACATTGAAGAGCTGGCACGTAGCATTCCTCTTCCACCACTTATTCTGAACTGCAGATCATTTTCAGAGGAGAATTTGAATGCAGACAGTAATCCTGCAGAATTATCTGCAGCAACCCAAAACATGCAGGCTTTAGGCTCGTCTTTCCATAATACAAAAGAGGTGTGTGTGGCAATGCAGTCTAGTGATAGACAAAGGAATTATGGGATCAATGAAGACTTCAAGGTGTCACTGCATAAATTGAATGTTGACGATAAGGATAAAGATTACAAAGATGAGAGCAATGCATGAGATCACTGGGAATTCAATTCCAGCCAAAGACATTTATGCTGCAAAAGAAGTTAAGGTCTGGTTGTAGGTTGAACATCTGAAATCTAATCCTTAAAATTTAGTTTAACCTCATTCTTATTCCTGCACAGTTCAGATTTTCTAACATCTGCTTAAACCTACTTTTACTCTTTATCTCAGCTTTTTGAAATTATTTTTTTTCCATAAAATTTTCATATTTCTGTCTTTTATTTATATACAGTTTTAGCTAATTACTCTTTCTTATGTCTTTTTCCATGTTTATTCCATTTGACAGAGAAGTCAGCCTCTGCAGCAAAAAGGTTGCCTTGTAATTTCATTATTCTAACATCCCTATTGTTGTCACATCAGTCATGGGAATTGGGTTTTGTGAGGCTTGATTGCCATCTCACATGTCTGTTTACACAGGTCTTTTGTTTGTATCAAAAGCAGTTAATTACAGGGCCTAAAATGAGTAATTCAGCTGAAGTGGTGGACATTTGAATGGAAAGGGACATTTTTCAAACACTTTTGCAGGCTAGAATCTGCTACAGAATGCTCGCCGAGAAAGATTTTTTGATTTGATCCTCAAACACGATATATTGTTAAATATGTGATTATGAAAGGTTTTGTGTGCAAATGGTTGTGTATGAAAGGTACATTCGTTACACCTTTGGAAATAATTTTCAAGCAATGCATCACTTTTTGTTTACAGTTTTTTTTTTTTTAATATAACTGTATGTTTATCATGCCAGAAGATGAACTGTAAAGATTTCTAAACCATGTTTAAAGTAACAAAAGACTGAGAGACTCAGATCTCTCAAATCTAATTTGTTTCTCTAATGGATATGAAATAAACCAAATCGATGAGAACAACTGTGAAGTGGGTAGAAATAAAAGTGTTCAGGTTGTTATGAAAATTGTTTTCTGTCTGCTCTGTTTTTCTGCCTCACAGTAAGGGTAAACAATTAAATGTTTTGCTGAAATCGATCTAATTTTCAGGCTGGATGCTAAAAGTGAGGCAGACATACTTTAAATCGATATAATTTGAGCTATTCCACTCAAAATCAGCTATGGCTACCTTGAAAGAAAATCATTCAGGTATTATCCTTTTGTATCAAAATGGCTTCTAATCATCTATGAAGGAGATAAAAGAAAAGCTCTATGAGCTATTAAAAACTTAAAGCTTAGAATCTTTGCTGCAGCAAACAATGTTTTAGGATGTCCAAGAGTAAGCATCAATGCTCCTTTTTAGAAAAGGGGGTTAAATTAGTTTGAGTAGAGAGCAGTTATCCTCAGTCAGCTGAATTGGCTTTATGATATTTAGTATTTTCAGTTTGGGAAAAGGTGATATGAATTATTAGATAATAAGTGCTTCAAATCCCAGTCAGGATTCAAACCTTTGAGTCTCACACATCAGGTGGGAAACTGCTACTCTACCAAAGGAGAAGGAGGACACTTCAGATTTCGTGATTGATGTGAGCTGATGGGGATTTGAGCTTTATGATAACAGTTTGATGCCAAACCCCTGACATGTTGCTCTTAAAATACAACATGGTGCAAAAAAAGTTGTCTGATGTAGAAGTTTGCCCTGCAATCAGATGGTTGTTGGTTTAAGCCCCGGCTCTGGCTTTAAGTGTTGTGTCCTTGGACAAGACACTTCACCCACATTGCCTAGTGATGGTGGTGCCTGTGTACAGCATCCTTGTTTCTGTCAGTGACCCCCAGGGCAGCTGTGGCTACAGTGTTGCTTACTACCATTTCCACCAACTGTAGTTGGTGCATGAATGGGAGAATATAGTGTAAAGCCCTTTGGTCAAGTCTCCTGACTTAAAAAAGCACTATGTAAGTACAGGCCATTTACCATTTTTCATTATTGTGTTATATGAGCAATCTGTGGCAAAATATTACTGAAATAAATTATTGAGTGGCGAGAATGGTGATGCGCAAAAATCTAAAAATCTGTATTCAAAATGCGTCAAATTGGATGGAGGGTGATGAGTTTTTGCTCGCCACCATCTTTAGGCACCTGGATTGATGGGCACACCCTTTTTTCACATTTTCCTTTTGTTTGATCTCAGCTGAAATATGTTCTAGACTGCAGAAAACATAAAGAAATCCCGCTGCCAACCAGAGTTGGATAATGGCTTAACTGAAACCAAAAATCCAGAATATGCAGGAATTTACCTCAGAACTTATTCTGAGTTCTCTCTTATCCCGCTTTCTGAAGCAGGGCTCTGGGCAGCTCTCTAGGAGAGGGAACAGAAGTCAATAAACTTTGATTAACTGCAAACATTGATGTGACAAGAATATAATACCATCAGTAGGGATTTGATATAGAAGTTGATGGGCTGTGTTTTACTTACTGTAATATTTCTAATTGATTTTAATAATAAAAAGATATCATAAAACAGTGGCAAAACATACTGTAATATGTAGCAGTGTAAATAAACCACATGATGGAGCTGTTGGATTACACATCTCTATGTGAGCTCCTGTGCTTTCACTGCTTGAAACACCTCTCAGCACACAGCCACATTTCTGTCTGACATTTCAGCCTCATAGATGCTGAAAGTATCAAATTCAGTTCAAGAAGCTATTCCAGGCAACTGAGGTTCATCTTTATGTCTTGCCTTACAGCTACATGTAGGCAGTCAGGTTTAAGTCTCGGGAGCACTTGTACATCTAAGGTATTTAAATTTATTTGTAAAAAGTAGAAAAATGTTTCCATGCAGTTGGAAATGTGGAATTTAAGAAATTAAACCGATGGTCAGTTGAAGAAATATAGATGTTAATGTCTTTATACTGTAGGACAACTCTAATATGATTAAAAATAAGTACATAAATAAATAACTGCTCAATAAATAGACATACAATAAATGGGCAAAAATACATCAAATAAATAAAGGCAAATATTAACTGAATTATACAATCAGATTAAAATGTTTAAACATATTTTGATTAGCTTTTTAATTTATTTTCCTTTGTAATAATTAACTTTTATGTACTTATTTATTATTTATTTATTTTAGGTTTATTTTTTTTAATTACTTGTTTTGTAAATGTGTTTATTTCTGTGTAAACTTTTTGTTTGTATCCTTTTTTTGACTATGTTATTTTACTCAATTCATTTTATTCACCCAAATAATAAATAGGGGGGGGGGGGGGGGGGGCTTAAAGAGACGGCTAAGGCCTATTGGTTGGTTCGACTGTATAGAATTGACATAATACATAGGCAGCCACACTAACAACAAAGATGATGTCATCACTAAGCTGAGGCATTTAGCAATTTCATTTGAGAATAGTGCTTTAATTCCTGACTTCATTTGGGTGTGGACATTCTGACGGAACAAGTATTTCAGTTTGCCGCACCCATGGACACAGATGTTTAGTTGTATCTTGTCCTCAATCGTACCCAACCCAAGCTCCAGCCCTTGTATTGATAGTATGCATCCAACAGGATATTAAATTCATTCTCCATATCATTTCTAACTAGCTAGATGGGGAAATTAGAATGGTTCCTGTCAAATAAAAAGTTTTCGCACCCCTGATAATCTTAAATAATTTAATTTCTAAATTGTTGGTGTTTGAAACAGCTATTGCAGTTCGACATATCAAATAACTATTTGACACAGTTGTATTTCAAAACTGAAACAATGTTTATTGGACTTACAGAAAATGTGGAAGAAACTTGCCATCCTTGCCATTTTGTTGATTTGAATCCTTTTAACTACTTATTACAGATTTTTTGAAACACATAATTGGTTTGGTGCACTCATTTCGCTTTCATCGACAGCTGAATCCAGTCATGAGAAAATGTATTTAAGGTGGCCAAATGCAAGCTGTTCTCTGTTTTTCATTTCCTAAAGAGGTGCAACATGGGAAAGATTTTTCAACTTTATGATTTAGAGGAAGGATACAAAAAGTTATTTCAGAAATTTCAGCAGTCATTTTCCACACTGAGGAACATAGTAAGGAAATTGAATACAGAAGGGGCAGTTCTTGTTAAGCCCAGAGGTGGCAAGCCAAGAAGAAGAACAGTGAAAACACTCCACAGATCACATCCAAAGACCTACATCATCTTGGTGTAGATAGACTCACTTTGCATCATTCAGCAATTCAGCTGACTGTGCACAGCAGGAAGTTATATTGGAGAGTATTTTCTACATGCACCCTAGGTACGCAAAACTGCATAGCTTCGACAAGCCAGCTTCATTCTGGAATAAGGTGCTGTGGACTGTTGAAACAAAGACTGAGTTATTTGGTCACTGCAACGTTGTTATGCATAACAGCAAAAAAATTGTATTTCAAGAAAAACGCTTACTTTGGGGCTGTTTGGCCAATGCTGGTACTGCAAATAGTGTTAATGTTGAAGGTGGCATGGATTCCACTCAATATTGGCAGATTCTTCAGAATAACGTTTAAGAATTAGTTACAAAGTGGAAGCAATGTCAGAGATGGATATTTAAACAAGACAATGAACAAAAACACAGCTCTAAATTTACTCATGCAATGAAACAAATACAATGTTCTGCTACAGTAAGGCCATCCTAAATATTGTTTGCTTGTTGATTTGAATCGGTTTTCCATGCTTGGCAACCTTTAAACCTAACTAAACTGGAATTGTATTATTTACTTATTGTTTATCTTGGGAAAGAAAATCTCTTTGAATGAGATCAGACAGAACAAAAAGAGGCATATTACTGGAAGGTCTATTTAAAGTAGGAAATCTGTCCTTAGATGCATAAATAAACTTAACTTTGTGTTGGGGTGGGCCATGCATTTCTCCAAGGTGGGTAAAGACTGGTCATGTCAGCAGAAACAGATGAATAAATGCTAGTCATTGTAAAACAATTGACCCAAATGGAGCACATTTCTGGTCACTCTGTAAAAACAATCAGGAGGGAGCAAACATCTACGGCAACTTTAAAGCCGGTGAAAGGAATCAGATTTCAGGGAGATAAAGTTGTTTTTTTTTATTCTCAAGCTTTCTACTTATTTTCAGGAGACAAGTCAATCCAAGAGGATGGTTGATGTATGCAGGTCGGGTGGTAATGTCAATGAAACTGTTTGACTCAGATGCCCAGAGGAAACACCTCAGAGTTTCCTCTGGGCATCTGAGTCAAACATGTTTTTAAAACATAATGTCTCATTCAAAGGTTTAGAGGTCAGTCATCATCTCCTACAGAGTTCTAGCAGATCTGTAAAGCTCCGTATCATATAGATTTCATAGAAGGATGGGAGTATTTCTATTGCAGAAGGGGAAGAGATGATCCAGGCAGTAAATTGAGCCCTTTTTGATTTAAGAGGGAACTGGAATAGTTTTATTTGAAGGAATTGTCTAAAATACCTTGATACTCCTTATAAGCTACAGTAAGAGTTTAGAGGCTGCTATTTGTGCAAAAGACGGATCTGCTAAAAACTGATATGATTTTTCTGTTGAAGTACCCATTTTTTTCACTTGTCAAATTTTGTTTAAAAGTATATTGCATATTTCATGTTAATCCCATAAACCTAATTTCACTAATTTCACTTGAAATATTACGGCACCAATCAGTTATTTGATATATCAAACTGAAAAGGCTAATCCAAAAACCCAAAGATTTAGAAACCAAAATATTTATGATCATCAGGGGTGCCCTAACCTTTTCATATGATTGTAACTGTTGCTAAAAAGTGAGAATCCTCTGAAATGGGAGCTGGGTCAGAGCTCGTCTGCCTAGCTGTGTCTTTACTGGACGGGGCCGCCTGTGGAGCTGAGAATCGCATTTTATATCTCTGCTTCTTTCTGTATGTCTGCTTTTGTCTCATTGAACCAGCTGAGTCTGCTTTGGCAGACGTACACTCACACTGAGCCTGGTTCTGCTGGAGGTTTCTTCCTGCTAAAAGAGAGTTTTTCCTTTCCACTGTCACTACATGCATGCTTTGTGTGAGAGACTGCTGTCGAGTCAATGAGTCGATGCAATCAGCTGGTTTTCCTTAAATAGAACATTTTTAACCAATCTGACTGTGTAATTGAATTGTCTCTGTAAAGTGAGATGACATGTGCTGAGACGATATATAAATAAACTGAATTGTACTGAAACTGAATCTACAGTGTATATCCTTCATGGGGCAAGGTAAATTTATAAGAGTGGAGTAATATCCCTTAGTATTTGCAAGCTTTCTTCCTTTGGCTTGTTGATGCTTTCATGTGGGCCTTACTGCCACAGCTGAGGTATGTTTAGTTTGTCAGCCAATACAAAGAGTCCAATTTCAAAGTGTCATGTCCCCATTCCCTGGGCCTTGACCTGCAGTGATCTTGCTTGCAACTGTTGTAAGATTTTTGCTGCTTGGTTAGAGCTTTGTGAATCAGTGTTTGCATTGAAACGCAGAGTGTATTTTAGTTCACAGTAGAAGTCAGTAGGAGCTCTTTGCCATTTTTTGCTTTAGCCCCTTTTCACCAGCTCAGTACCAAAGCTGTATTCAACCAGACCTAATTTTACAGAATTTCCCAATTTCACAAAATAAACTACAAAAAAAGTAGAACAAAATCATAAACGAGGTAAGCTTTTTGGTAACTCAGTGCTTTATCCACAGCTTTCCCTAGGAAGACTGTACCTGTCATAACATTCGATTTACCTCAAGTAGTAAACACATTCCTTTTGTAACTTGCTTTCCACCAAGCTCTAAAATCAGTCATTATCAAACTATAAAAATAGCAGTTTGGTTAAGCTACTACTACATGTCTTAAACTTGACATTATCAGTAAGAGAATTTTAAAATTTCTGTTTCAGCAGTTAAACAACTTTCTTACAATAAAATTTTGCTGCGATATTCCCCAATAGAGCTTCCATGCTCACCACACCACAGAGACTGTCCTTGTCAAGGTGTTCAACGACATCCATATAAATACTTACTGTGGAAGATTCAAAGTATTGGTATTATTGGTGCAGCATTCAACACTGTGAACACTATTCTAATAAAGCATCTGGCCTATTTGGTACAACGCTGGATGGTCTTAAATCCTATTGAAGGACACAGAATTTTTAATGTCTGTAGGTTAACTTTAGTAGAACTGATTGCTGCAATGATGTCTTCACAGTTCTGCTTAAAACATTGATCAGAAGGTTGAGTCAACTGCATCCTAACTAAAAACTAGAAAGTAAAATACTTATCTTCAAGTAAAATACCTTGTTTTTTTTAGTGATCACTAAAGGGCCTATTCAGAGAATCAAATACCCAGACCTATCAGTTACTTTTGGCTTAAGTCTGTTTGCATATTCAGAACCAGAATAACCAACATAGAGACACAGCTTTTAGTTCTTATGCTCCACTAATCTGGAATAAACTTTCAGAAAACTGTGAAAGCTCTGAAACACCAACATTTCTTTGAATCAGGGTTAAAAATATTTTCGTTTAGACTGGTCTTTGTAAGATAAGTGTTTGAGCCAAGTTCAGATAGATGATTAATTACTCACTTGTCACTATTCTGGTGACTGAAGATTGAATTATA
>JAUZNJ010040277.1:0-10423 GCA_034780135.1 Jordanella pulchra | reverse complement strand
GGTAGGTAGGTAGGTAGGTAGGTAGGTAGGTAGGTAGGTAGGTAGGTAGGTAGGTAGGTAGGTAGGTAGGTAGGTATTCTAAATTAACGTGTCATGATTAAATTTTTTATAATTTGTATTTAGTATTACTTTTGTCAATTTTAGTTTATTTTACTGGCATACCATTTTTTATGTCTTTGATGGAAGGGTATGTATACTTTCAAGCAAAACTATATATATATGTGTGTGTAATGTTTTGATAGATCATCATCTCTCTTTCTTTTTTATTCTCAGACACACAAACATACACAAAAATCTATTCAATTCAATGGCTGGATTAGAAAGATATTTATGAAAACCAGCACAAAAAACCCTGTAATTCTGGTTATTTTGGCAAAGTCCAATTTGTTTTTCAACTATTAAAGTTTTAAACTCAAAGTGGAGCTTTACACATTAAAAAAAACTCAAGATTACCCGCAGGCAAATGTTTTTTGTAAAAAAAGAAGATATTTTAAAGTGGAAAAGTATGTCAGAGACTGAAACATAAATAGATGTACAGCTGGATACAAGAAGGGATTTCTCTAAATGTCTTCCTCTTTTTTCCCTCAGGGAGGTTTTAACACACATTCAGCAAACAGATTTAGATTTTTTTAAATCAACTTGCAGAAAAGACACAGGAACTCTCAGACTAGATCACAGCTACAAACATTTGGTTCTACAATCCAGACAGTCTATCATGGAAAATCCTGCATTTAAAAAAGCAGGTGACAAACTTCAGATTGGTCAGGAGGACACAGGGTGATCTAAACATGGAGCATAGATAAGCTATTCTGATCTTTACTTTGTTATAAATCACACAGCTAGCACAAAAAATGAACATGTCACGTTTGCCCCCCCAAAAGAACTATCATTAAACATTACAAAAAGGACCAACAAGGTGCAAACAAAAGCACCACTTACTTCACTAATTGAGACACTTAATCTTTTTATTCAATTGGAATTAAAATCTCTACAAAATCTCTCCGAATACTAACAAGAACGAAAATTATTGTTTGGACATCTTTTTAATTTATTGACTCTATTCCAGCTTATATTCTAACCATATATTTGCCAAAACATGGCAAAAATGAAACAGAGACACCAAATAAAACCAAAATATAAACACTTAAGTATCATAATGGTAATATGAATATTATGTATTTTAATTCAATGCATAATAGTTACTTGATATAACGTATATAATGTATTTTGTTACCTCCACCACGGAGGTTATGTTTTTAGTAGTGTGTGTGTGTGTGTGTGTGTTTGTCTGTCTGTCAGATCAAAGACCAGAGGCTGCATACACACACGCTGTGCCTATTTATAAACTTACAAAATGATTTTTAGGACATTTTTTTACCAAAGGTGCACCCCATTCCAAGGAACGACTCGTAAAATTTGGTAATGATCCAGATCATGTGTGACTTTTGGCTATAGATGTTAGTCACAGTATGGGGCAAAATGTGCTGCTTAGTGGAGGTCTGCGCTCACCGAGTGCTTTTCTGATTTTGTATATTTTCGTGTGCACTAAATGCCAAAATGCTAAATATTTTATTTATTGATCTATTTGAATTAATCCATTATTTATTTATATAGAATCATTCCAAGATATCCTACTGTCATTAGTCAATATAAGGTTTTCCACATTTTTGAAAGCAGAAGCACAGTAAAAATAGTAATTCATCTAGGAACAGCCTGCATATTTTATTTTGCAGCGAAGCAGCATGACATGTTAGCCGATTCAAATTCCTTTTCTTTGACACACAATACATTTTATCCTTCCACCATTTCCAAATGCTTCATTTCATTACAATCACTTTGCTCCTAACCTGACTTCTGGAGACACTTTCGCACTTATCATGTGTGCACTTTTTCTGTAAAGCTTTCTGATGTCTGAAGCTGCTTTGCATGATTCACGAGCAGAGCTAGGGAGAGACTAGCCTTTTTTTCATTTGACTTCACAAATTAGCAGCAGCAAAAGTGAGGGAGCACAGGCCTGAATGATAAAAATGGAAAGCTGGGGAGAGTAGCGCTGTGGGCACAGTGACCTATATTCTGCTTAGGAGAGCAGAGATACAGTATCACACAGTACTGTACACACCGGCAGCTCTATTCTCTGACCTTGGATTTGATCCCTCGGACCTACATGTGTCTGATTAGAACCGGAGGACCCTCTTTGGGTCACAAACCAAACTGTGACTGAATTTTAGCTGCAAGCTGTGCCCTAAAGTCTAAAGCTACAGCTGTTCCTACTGTATTGATGCACTGGATTAGATTACATTAGTTTAAATAAGCATGAAGAATTAAAGGTCAGTAAAACCTCTCTGCCATATAGCACCCTCATTCTAAAGGATTTTATCTGCTTGTTTTTATCCCATTGTTTGATGCCCAACAATTAACTCCCAAAACCCCAGAGGGTCAAAGGTTAAAGTACCTTTGAAGAAAAATGTGTGCCAGTAGACAGCACAGCGTTAACCTTTAAATATGCAGAATAAAACAGAAAAAAGTTATGTATTCACTTTTTATTCAGTGAATTTTAGTGTCTCGTATGCAGTTCTCTTCCTAGCAGCCTAGTCTGTCCAGATGTGAGCTCTCACTGTGGCTTTTTCAGCTTACGGCTGAAATCCACGTCAGACAATACATCACTCATCACAGCCCTGCGTGTGGATCATATTTACATTCATCATAAAGTTCATCTATAAACTATAGATGAAGAGTTTTAGCACTTATGATGAGACTACCCAGATGCTGTAACCATAGCAACCTTGCAGAAGGGTCTGGAATAGAAAAAAAGTTTGACGTCAAACACATCAATACAGCTTAAAGTTCTTTTACATCAACACAAAAATAATCAAAGCTATTTACTTTTTTCGAGTTTTTTTCCTAATGTCTATACTGACTATCTTTATCGGATTTTCCTTTTTTTTTGCTGACCCACTTTCGTCACAGGTTCATTGATTTTTTTCTCTAATCTGATCTGATCCAACCATATTTAAAACTCAGTAAGATACTATGTCATTATTTGACAGGGAAAGAGGAAAGTTGGCTTATATATGGTTAACCAATCCAAAGAAAACTTTAGTTATTTACTATGAAAAAGAAATAATTTTAAAAGAGAAGCCCCAGAGCTTAGCTTCCTTAAAAAGGAGTTTAGTTTAAAAGCAAAACTAGAGCTTTTTTTCTAAAGCTAGGGTAAATGACATTCACTCCATAAGGAGGCAGTTTTTGACATTTTTTATACAGTTTTATAATATTCAGGAACTTTGTTTGGTTTGATTATGAAATTAAAAAGACCACTTTGTATTCATTGTTCTCTTTTCGATTCAGTTTGTTGATGAAACAAATAATAATTTGAACAAATTTAATTCAGAAGATCTGTCAATATATTAGTAGTTAAAATGCAGTCATAGCTGAGCTTAAGATTTTCTTGCCCTTGGCACTTTTCTTACTTCTAACTGGAAGTAATGTCAATAGTTTGAAGCATCTAAGCCAGAGTCCCAACATTAATCTGATAGACAATCTGGAGCATGGCTGCAATACATTAGGATCTTTGCAATACCATTTCTGAATATCACCATGATGATAAAGATTTCTTGTCCTTTTTCTGATCCATTATTACAATTTTCCAACCAAGTGAATAAATTTGGGAATCTTAGTCAATGAAAACACAACTTATCAGGAGCAGTTAGAGTCCATCCAACTGTCTAAATATATATTTTCTTATGTGAATAGACAAGAAAATAAAATATGATGGCAAAACAACTACTACATAAACAGTCCTCTGAGATTGTAAATTTGCTTTTAACAATGTTGATCGCAATTTGATGTGAGCAGCTCCAGTGTTCAGGGACCTAAAAGATTAGAGGGATGGCTAGAAGGCCTTCCAACTTCGATAAAAACATACATATAAATTAATAAGTAATAAATGATGCATACATTTCAGTGTGTTTTACTCTTTAGTAGCAATATGATTGCACGCTCTGTGGTCCTTGAAGTCAATCATGCATTTACAATCAAGAAGGAAAACGTCATAAAAAACGGCAGGGATAGATCTGGAGTCACAGATTGCATTGGTGATATCCTGTTGCACCAGGGTCTACCCCTCCCAGTCCTGCTGATTCTCTATCAAATATTCAGCATCTCCTGCGAAGGCAACATTTAAAACCAGCCGCTGGCAGAGAGCAGGAACACGAGGATGTAAGCAGAGCCAGATGGGGGAGGGATGGCAATTTTTAATCCACAGCAAAGAGAATGCTTGTTCCTAAAACCTCTATTTTGCGAAATGCCTTTCAATCTTCGTCGCATCACAAAACAACAATTAAAGCAGCTGTATCATAAGATCTGTCTCTTAGGGTTTTATGAAAAGCCACAGATAAGGTTTATTAATTGAATTTAATTTAGAAAAAAGTGTAGCAGTTCTGTGGCATGAAAGAAGGACTGAATCCTTAGAATGGGGACCTCTAAGGGGTTAAATCATTGGCTTTTCCTTTAAACGCTGCCAACTGGAGCACATGGTGTTCTGAGTGCAAAATACATGTAAAAACATTACTTCCAAAGAGAAATGTGTTCAAGTTTTCAACAAAAATATGTGATCATACATGCACAAATTACACATATTCAAATGTTCTGTAAGATTACAAGGAAATCCTTACATAGCAGCAACCTGTCTCAAAGAGAAAAAGCTCATTTGTATTGCATCCTTTATATAATTGTTTTTTCTGCAAAACCTAAGTTCCGTTTTATGCCTTCCTCGTTCCCTGGAACATAACTTGGACATAAAAAGAGACTATGTGAAAATGCTCCCCATGCCCATTATTAAGCACGGTAGGGGATTTGTGATGCTGAGGGCTTGTTTTGTTTTTTTTGTTTGTTTGTTTTCCAATGACCATGAAAGCCTTGTTGGAGTGAATGACAACATGAACTCTTTAAAATACTAGGAGATTACATTCTTTAGGACTCTGGTTCTGGTTTCCCTTTTGGTCCTGTTTTTCAGTATTTTACTGGACAGTATTTGTTTTCACTGTTTTCTATTATTTTAAAAGCTGCTCTATCAGTTTACTCCATGGTTTTGGTCATTATTCTATTCCAGTGCCATTCTGTGGGTTAGAAACTGAAAGGTTTTGTGAATCTCTGATCTAGAAAGGTTGCCCAAAGAGAAATGGTCATAGATCCCTGTCTCCTGTGCTCCGGTGTTGATTAGATATAGATAGATATAGATATATGGCATTTTTTCAAAATCAGGAGACTTGACCGAAACGCTTCACACTAGATTCAGTCATTTATGAACACTAATGGTGGCAAACCACATTATAGCCACAGCTACTCTGGGGCTCACTGACAGAAGCCATGCTGCCGTACAGAAGCGCCTACTGATGGTGGTTAGACCAGTGTGGTCGAGGTGTATTGCCCAAGGACACAACAACATCGAAGGCTGGGATTTCAACCAACGATGCTTCAGTTACAGGGAAAATTTCTTCTTCCGACATCACCCCTACAAAAAAATGCTATAAGAGGCTAACTGCTGTCCTTATCACAATAGTATTGGTAGTAAGTGTTGCAATGAATATGTCAGCATTTTCTCCCACTGAATGATGGTACAAACAATAAAGGTAAACATATTCTATATGTTTTTCAATGTACATTTTTTGTGCCAAAGTCTAAAGAAATTCCCAATTTTGATTAAAATGAAGCTTTTTCTACCCAGCTCAGCTCTCCTCTAAAGGCTAAATGTGTGCCAAAGATAAAATCTGAATATGTATGAGGATGAAGAGATGGAAAAGGGAACTGGGGCAAGAATGTGCCGCATTAAAGCCTGTGGTTTGTATTGATTGGTGGAGAACGGATGAACTTGCACAATGAACATTCATTAAGTAAAGTTAAAGAGGAACTACACAAGCGATCAAAGCAGGGAGGATGATGGTGTTTGCATATTCCTTACCTCTCCATAGTCAGATGTGACCACTAGGGTTCCATCTCCACAGGAGTTGACAGTGGCTGGAAGCAGCTGCTCCTTCTCCCTGACCCAAACTCGGGCCCCCTGGATCACACAGAAACAAATACTCAGGTTAAGCATTGAAAACAAGCACAAAGTCCTTTCAGTTTAGGTTAGACACAACAGGACTAAACTGGAAAGCAGCACAGTCAGTGAGTGAAATCAAACTAGAATGTAGGGTGAGATTGACAATAAGGAAACATATGTGATCCAAGAATTGAGACATTAAAAGATTTTCTGGTTAAACAAAATTGCAAAAAAAAAATGGAGCACAGGATTGATGTTTGAGTTCGTTAAGGCATAAGAGTCTGTCCATATCCTAAGGAAAAGATGTTTAAAATAGGAAGTACTACAGACAACATCTGGCCAACAAAAAACAGTATTTAAACGTGGACTTGTCTTTGTGTGTGAATCAGTTATTTTTAGAGGAATAGTGAACTTCTCTGACCCTTCAACACATACAAGGCTTGGTTTCAGAAAATCATTGATCTAAAGCTCCTAAAAACGACTGCAAGACAATAGTGGAGGCAATAAGGGGCAAGAAACTGGGAACAGAACTCAATGAAGCGGCTGGGGCTGTGCAAATAAATGTCTCTTATGTCGTTTAAGCTGCTGTAGCGGCACCGAATCTTTAATGTCGCTCAACCAGGTGTCACAAATCAAGTCAGGTAGTTTCAAATTCAGATTCTGGGGGCAAAACAAACAGGATCCAATTATTATTTGATGCAAGGAAACTATAATTATAATGATGATAACATATTTTCATTTTTAAGCACATACAAGGTGAACAAATAGCATGATGCAAACAAAGCAAAAAGGGTTTTTTGTTTTTATTTAGAAACCAGGTCCTTCCTCTAATGGACATTGTTAATGGACATTGTTAATGGACATTGCTCTAGGTATGAACCTGTCCAAAAATAATAGCTATAAACTGCGAGAAAATAAATAAACATCCAACAGCTTTAATGCGTTCTTGTTTTTTTTTTTAAATAGGCTAAAAGCCCGGAATCAATTTCTGTTTCACTTTAGCTATCTGCACCTTATTGTGTTTGTCGATCAAATCCCAAATCTCCCTGAAGATTTTGGGTGCGACATGTAAAAACTTTAGGAAAGTAAATACTTCAACAAGTTACAGTGAGTAAAAATAAAAGGACACTCTCTGTGTTCTTTTAAACCCAATTAACTTATAAAATTGTGTCCAAGGTAATCTGATGTGTGCTTTTAAAGATGTGTAAGGCAAGAAAGTTGAAATCAACTCTTGTTTTAGAATCAGATAGTCCCACATCCTAACTATCCTTATCAAACATGTGCAAGATGATAAGGCTGAGAGATGAAGGGAATAAGAAACACTGAGTCTATGTAGGGGTTTGCTTTTTGCTAATGCATGAACTCCTCCCATTGAACGGGTGTATTTAGAGTCCCAACTCCTGTTCCTTCTCTCAGTTCTTCTCTTCTCAGACTCTCTCTCAATGAATACCCCGCCCCTCGCTCTTCCAGGTCCTTTCAGCCTCTCGTCGGAGTTTGTCGGCCTGTTCGTTACTAATTCCATCTGATCTGTCAGATTCCTGCACACTGGCCTGTTACAGTGATCCGATGATCTCCACTGGCTCTAATCTCTCCATACCAACTTGAAACACAGTGATAGCAAACGTATAAACACACAGTACTATAACATGTTCCAGAGTTGGACAATAAACCTGATTTTTTTTTTTTTTTTGCAAAGGCAGTTTTTCTTCTTCCTGTTATCTGATTCCTCTTTCCAGATCAATTCACTGATTCTGGTTCAAACACATTTGAGCCAAAAAGGAAGGTTATAAACAACCTGCCGGCATTACAACCACCACCCACCCACACACCATCATTCTCCTCCTCCATCTCCTCCTCCTGGTGACCTCAGCCCCTCCCCCCTGTATTGCACACTCAGACAGCCTTACGCTCATCTTTTGATTTTTTTTTTTCTTTTCTAATGTACCTAAATGAGAAAACAAACACATTTAGAACGCCAGCTTTCTCCACCAAGCATTTCCTCAATGCTTATAAAATCATAACTAACCTGAAATGTATCAAACATGACCCCTGACCCAGCTAAAAAGAACTGGCTGAGTGCTAACCATCCTGATAAAGACATATTGTCTGATGACCAAACATTCACAGTTATCTGACAGCTATTCTCACACCACCATGTTGTAGTGTTTTAGTCAACACTGCACCAACTGAGACCAAGAAACTAATAAGACCATGGAAAACTGAGACCATACAAGGCCAAGAAATTTAGAGGTCAAGATCAAGACAAGACTAGGGGCATAAATACAATAAAAGAAAATCATATTTTGTAATTTTGTTTGTGTTTATCGAGACATATCTCTCTTGTAAATGAGATCATGGGTCTCACTGAGACAACCTGTATAATTTGGAGTTTTTTTGCTTTAAATTGCGCAAAAAACTCTTAGGTCTGTTTTTTTCAAAGCAACAAACTTCAAACCATAGAAAACTTGTTCTGTTACATTGCTTGAAAAAGTGTATTTTAACAAAACTGAACTGATAAACCACAATAAACCTTTCATTTCAGAGAGAAAGAATGATGATCTGTGTGAAAAAGCTATAATTTCAGTAACGTATTTTATGTTAACATTTTTTAACATTAACCTTTCTTTTTCCTTGAATGGTCTGGTTCAAAAAGCCTGGGACCACCCTGTCCAAAACTGAGACAAAATGCTGTTGTTACCAAGATGAGACCAAGAACCTAAAAATAAGGTCTTGGAACCAAGACCGATCTCAAGTTCTACAACACTACCATGTCTACAGTGTCTTTTTTACTCTTTTCCCATCACATTCTTATTGTTGAATGAGTTTTATTGGAATCTTAAAGCTGAAACAAATTGCTTGCATTCAAATCTGTTCTCTCTGATGTATTTTTTTTTTCCTGTCACATTGGCTGTGTACAGGGTCGCACTACACACCACCCAGAAATTCCCCCAGCATAAAAACAAATACAGCATTGGATGTTAATGCAGTTTGTTTCTCTAACAAGCCTACACTTTATCTGTTTATTTCTCCGGCGGTCCTTCACTGGATATTTTTTTGAAAGTTACTGTAAGATAAGTTAATGGAAATGTGATTTTGATACTGTATGTTTGAGTCTCCCCTGCTTGCTGTACACACACACAAACAGTGTGTGTTTCCAGGCAAATCTATAGGGTGAAACCTGGCTGGTTTACATTGTGATTCAGAGATTTTGCTTCACATTTTCCCCAAAACAGACTTTGTCGCAATCTTTCTCTCCCTGTCTCAATCATGAGATTTTGTCAAATTACTGCCTAGGTCGGATCAAAATAGACCAGGGGTCTACCTCTATTGGTGCTTCGCAAACACAGTTGCGGAGAATCCTGTGGCATCTGACCAGCTGCATGCATCTTAATGAGATGTAACTTTCCACAACTTCACTCGACCCGATTTTTTGTTGAGACAGACCCCAGTCATGTCCACTGTCTTACCTTTCCTGTTACTGCTAATGAAGAAGTATTCCCATAGCATGTCATCACCACCAACAAGCTCCTCCTGTGATGCATCCAGTTACATATAGGTGAACCTTATTTAACCAGGGTTACTTCAGACAGTAGTTTTCTTAGGGAAATTTAAAATGTACCTAATTTGCTGTAGGTAGCATGAAAAAGATCACAGGGTATAAGTACTGTTCTAAGGCAATGCATGTTGTGTTTAATCAAATCTGATGATGATTAAATGATTAAAATCAAGACATTACATATCTTGACTAAAATTATTAGATCATGTTTCCTGTTTATGACTAAATATCTTGGTGTAATTTATTTCCCAAATAAAATACTAAGAAATAATCTTAGGTTTTATGCATGCTGTGTAATTTTATATTCTTAGTAAAGTCTGGTCTAGCCAGTTATATAATCATCAACAAACACGGACAGCTTCTGATCTCCTTTATAACCACATGAAACCATCTAAAGAACCTGTAGCAAGATGTTTTCACTAAGTTGAATATGGAAATTCAATATAATTATATCCTTTAAAAAGTATCTTGAAATACACAGAAACAACACTTGTTGCTGACACAAATCAAACTAGACCAAAACCTTTGTTAACCTTTGGAAACTAGACTAATGTGTACAACAACAAAATCTCCTTTGCAGAATAAAAACTCCAAGCATTGATTATACGAATAATAAACTAGAATGGAGCTACTAATGAAACCCTGCTCAATGAATAATCGTTCATTACCCACAAAACCACAAAAGCCAGCTTTCATCCTATAAGCTTGAACAGCTGTGTAATAAATGCCTTGTTTCAGCTCAAGTAATTACATAGATGTCAGTGCCATTTGACCAAAGCTCTGCCCGGAGACCTCCACAGATGAAGGACCATTCTTGAACTTTGGCTACC
>JAUZNJ010040276.1:0-10424 GCA_034780135.1 Jordanella pulchra | reverse complement strand
CACCTTTTGAATGCAATTACTGAAATAAATCTACTTTTTCATGGTATTCTAATTTTATGACCAGCACCTGTATATTGGTGAATGAAAACACAGGTAAAGTGAACAATGAATCATTAACCGTAATTTTAGGAAGAAAATAGTTATAGTGAACATAAGGTATAATGGTAGCAGTGTGTTATGTGGTGTTTACCAGTTATAGGCCTTCAGGAGCACTCCAGGCCAGAAAAGGAATGAGGTAACAAAGGCGACTACAGGAAGGAGGAGAACCCCTCCTGTTAGCATTACAATTTTAGCCCCAGTAAGCTCCATCACTGCTGCAGACACCTTTAGGAAAAGAAGAGACAATTTGGTCACTTTATTCTTCTCCTCTTAGGCATTTATGCTTGAGATAAATAAAACCAGACTTTCCAACAAACAGAAATGACATAGTCTGTTTCACTGAAGAGAAACTTACGTCATCACTCATCTCCAAAAGTTGAGTTTGATTAATTAAATCCTGAGTGGAAAACCTTTTATATTTCTTCAGGTCATTTTTGCCTGACCTTGTGTTTTTCTGATAATTTAAGATTTCGACTTCATCTAAAAATAGCATTTCTCTCAGAATCTGATCACTGTGATCTCTATACCCTGTCTTCAGACAGAAACCAAAGAAAAAGAAAGGGAAACAGATTTAAAAGTTTGTTTTATGCCTGGAGAAACTGTCTTAAAGATTTTTAAATGTGCTTGTTGGAAAATGTCATTCATCCCCAAATCAAGAATACCTGTGAGGTACCTCAGGGTCCTTCTTTTGGGCTTATCCACTTTTTGCACATTATCCACAAAAGACCTGCAGGAATTATGTGACTACATTTAGCCTTTTAACCTGAATGTTTACAAATGACGGCACCCTAGATATAAAACAGACACCACTACTAAACATGGACCACATCGGTATCATTTTTAAACTCACCCAAAAAGTAGATTTATTCAGTTGTTCAAACACAGTTTTAAAGGAAAAAAAATTGTCAGTTAAATCTAAAAAAAATAGATCTTAATTTAAAAATGTAAGCTTTTATATCTCAAAGATTAAACAGCCTCAACTTGATACAGTGGTGATGATCAATTTACACCTACAAGCAGTTCTAGATCAAAGGTGCATGAAACAAGCTCTTCCATCTACCGTCCCTTATACCAGATGAGAAAATTAGATTCTGCTTTGGGATAAAATGCAGCCAAACAGGGACAGTCGAAAGCACATGTTTAAAAGGAAAGAAGACTTGTTCAACTAACAACCCACAGAAACTCACAAGCTCCTCTTTCCATCGTACCCTGACTTCAAATTTGTCTCATTTCAGAAAACTGCCTCTGGCTAAAAGTTATAATAAGACCAGAAAATGAGAATCTGTTGCCGCCATGTTGGATCTTCTCACACCGCGTGGTCCTGGCTGAAACCAGAGGTCCAAAGCCAAAGCTCTCCTGGTTAAACCAAAGTCTCTGCTGAGGCTGACTAAACGTTAATTTCAGGGCAGCCTGAGGACATCCGTCCTGCTGATTTACTCTCAATATCTAGAAAATACTTCTAGAGGAGCATCTTTGACAGAAGGTTTTCTGTTTGTCTTCTAAACATTTTGTTTTATATTTTAGGACACCCATCTCATTCTATTTTACCACTCTAAGTCGTTTTTTGTTTTTCTGTCTGTTTTTACTTTTTATCACCATCTGTGCTTTTTAATTTAACATCTCCTACAGCCTTTTCAAACTTGTATTCTGTAACTTTTAACATTTTATCTACAATCTTATTATCACTATAAAGTTAATATATACTAAAAAAAGCTTTACATATAATAAACTATCCTATTGATTCAATTAGCATTTAGTTCAGGGTTAGTGATTGGTTTGAGTCATTTAGTTATTAACAGTTTTTTCTCTTTTCAAATGATAACAGAAACAACCCAAATGATCTTAATCATAATTGTAGATTTTCTGGATGTTCTGATCTAAAAAAGTTGCTCATTAATTGAAACGCAAGGTTTTAAGTTGGCTAAAAACAGGAAATCAAGGGCCTAGTTTACATTTAATCACATGTAGTGCGTGGTTTTAACAAGACCATGTAGTTTTTGGCGTCCCTAAGACATCTGAACCTTTAAGACAGGAAGATTTTATGGTAAGATATCTGAAAATCCCACGTTAAGCTGAAATAAGTTTATTCTAATAGCTGGTCTAGGGTTTTTTTACTCACCAAAAAAGCCAAAAATGTTGCATTATTGAGTTTCTGCAAAATCTGTTACAGCAACAAACAACAGAGAAAAACCTGGAACAAAGTCAGTCAGACTGAGAAGATTAAAACCAAACTTCATGGCAAAAATCATCAGTGATAGGGATGAGTCACCAAGCACTAAGATAAAAAACACAGGATTCCTTCTGTGAAACACGGAGGTGAGTGGCTGATGGTTTGTGGGCAAGTAAGCTGCAAGTTTTACAGAAACACAGGAGAGAAACCTGGACCAGAACACAGGGCCCAGTTGGAGCCAGTGGTTGGCTGCAGTGACAATGACGGCTCTGGAGTGAACATCTTAGGTCTCTGGATCATTTTGTGCAGATCTCAAACATGCTTTAATAATTATCGGAGGATTTGATCCAAGAAGGATTTAAAATTAGTTTGAAAATGAATTGGTTCAACCAAACAGTAACCCTGTAATTAAAGTCTTAACAGCTGTAAAACGGATTTCTACAATAACATGTCAACTATTGCTACCCTGACAGGTACATAGGCGTTACCATAACTGAAATATTAAAAAAAGTTGTAATCCAACTATAGGAACTGGAGGAGTTAATAGAGAGGACAGTTTATCAGCAGCATTATGAAACTTCGCTACGATGTTCAATCATTCCCGTGTTGTAACATCCAGGCAGGCTCTTTTCTGTGTTAATATTTCTTAAACTGACTGGAAACGCTGAATAATCTTGGTTACATAAACCCAGAACAACAAGAAGAGGCAGAAAATATCTAAAACCGTTCATCCTGCCCGAACATCGTCAGAATAAAACACCTGTTCAGCAGCGCAGGAACCGAACCGTACCTGTCCTGGTCCTCTTGGTTCTGTCTTCCATTCACTCCTCGCTGCTCCTCTTCCTCTTTTCCCTTTTCCTCTTTCACCCAAATTACATAACTACTGCTCAGCCTTTCATCGCGTTTAAAGAGAAACGGCCGTGCTGCGTTCAGGGACCGTCAGAAATACGGCAGTCCTCTGAGGTCAGAACTAATGCGCCATCGTAATCTTCAGGTTGGGAGTTGTTCTTCGGTAGGTGACCTCCCTTATGGAGTCAGAAAGGGGTCAAAAATGATTGCATACTTACAAATCTTAGTTTGAAGGGAAAAAAGAAAATGTGAAACTGAAACAAAATCCATGACCTCAGAAAGGTGAAAGACATAAAATATCCAGTGTGTGAATTTCTGTAAAGTTCACCCATCCTTAATGAACTCACTATCAAAGAGATTTGTGGCCCAACATCCATTGGGAACGAAAAAAAACAATAAAAAAACAACAAACAGTTATTGTTAGTTTATTTAACATATTCACTCTTCTCTTCAATTAGAAAGGCTACATAATGCAGCACTTTGCATGTTTCAGCAATTTAAGAAGCGGCACTTCTTTTTAAACTAGTCAGAAATGACCAGTTTTTATGTAAAAACTATTGGTTGCTGAGGGGAGCTGCATGCGGAAAAAGTTTCTAAACATAAGGAAACTTTAACTAAAGCCAAATGAGTCAAGTCATCTTAATGAGTGCTACAATGACATTTAAGCACAGTGACTTTGAGTTCTAAACTAGAGCTCCACAATATGTTTTAAATTTAGTATCAAAGCAAAAATCACATTGTGAAGGACTTTGCTGCAACAGGTTATAACTCAGTATTTAAGTTAGTCAACTCAGGGTCTCTTTAGCTGAAATATATTTTGGTGATAATGGTTGTTTAATGATGTATTGAGAGGTTTGGAAGGTAAGGTGAAAGTCACTGGACTACAACTAAATGCTTTTAATGCAAAATAAAACTATTTATAAACCCTGTTGTTCACACAGAAAAGTCAATTATCTGCTATGTTTTCCCTGGCTGAACAGCTCTGTCTGAGGGAAAGGAGCATCCTGTCTGCTATCACCCTAAAACTTTAAAGTTTGTTGATGAAGACGATTGAAGTTCAGGGGCATATATGAAGGTAACTTTGAATTATCACTATTTGTGTGTTGAAACTGTGAATTTGAAGTTACAGAGAAATGAAATAGAGACAAAATGAAAGGAGACGATAATGTATTTCAGAAGAAACAGGAAGTAGTTGAGCAGTTGAGTAGAATAGCAGATTTGAGCAGTTCTAATCACCAATCTATAGTTGTGTTAAGGATAACGAACATTATTATTATTATTATTATTTTTAAAAAGGAAGATTTTAAGTATCTGTGAAGGTCCTCGGTCATCCAGGTTATTGTCAAGCTTGGAAGCAAGAGTTAAAGTGTTTGGATTTGTTTTGCACCATTTGTTTTAGATCAACTAGAGCAAAACTGAGAGTGCAAGAGATTTCCTATGCGTGACTCACCGTGCACAATTCGTGTACCAGATTTTGAAGACTTGAAACTTTTGGTAAGTGTGAAAGATAAAAAAATCTGCAATTATAAAACCTCAAGGTTACAATGACAGATAGTTTTTCAACAGTAGTTTTGGATCAATTGGACCAAAACTGAGAATGTAAGAGGTGTTTGAATTTGGACTCAAGGATCACAGTTCATGTACTTATGCTCAACAACTTTTTTGTAATTGTAAAATTTAGAGAAGAATCGACAATTACAAAACCTATATTTCATTTCTCTCTATGAACTTCAAATTCACAGTTACAGTGCATAAATAGGCTACTTATGATTCAAAATGATCTTCATAGCCAGAAATGGTACCAGATTCAGACACACTGGTGCAAAAGTCCTTCACCCCTGTGGGTGGCGCTGTTGCATGGGCTTTAGCGCCTCGGCTTAATGGGCTGATCTTTTTACTTTCTCTGACACTAACTGCAGCAAAGGCTGGCTCAGACATCCACTTTCCACAGGCATCTGTCTACAGATTAAGCTGAGTGTCTTTTCTTTCCGTTTTTGATAACCGTACAATGTTATTATAATGAAAAAATCATTTCACGCTGTTCAGAAAAATAAAACATTATAAATTTGCTTGTTTATTTTGTCATTTATGTGTGTATTTAGGAAAACCATCAATTTTAAAGCGCATAGAAAAACTTTCCCTCCACACCAGCAGGTGGCGCTGACGTTATATCGCGATGTTTCCCCGCACAGTATTACTAGCATAGACATGATGACTGGTGGCTAGCAGGCTAACAGACAGCTGGTTGTTGGAGCTCCTCTGATACTCGGCGGAGTTCCGCCTTGGTGTCACCAAAAGACGGACGCTTCGTGTCAGGGTTTCCTATCCATTCTCTGGGATGTCTCTCCTGGAGAAGTCTCCAGCTCCAGGCGGGCTGCTGCTGGACGACACGCAGCCGCTGACAGCGTCGATCGAAGCAAGTCAGACCCTTCAGTCACACACGGTGAGTGATGCCTCGGCGACCCCGCCAGCAGCGCCTGAGTTCGGCTAGGGACACGGCTGGGGCCCCGCTGTGGTGTTTCTGGTAATCCGAGGAACTTTTCAGAGGAGAGGTTCTTGTTTAGTTGTCAGACGAAGCTCCCTGCGACACATTCACCATTCTCACCACAAACTGACCACCAGATCAAACGCAGTTATAAAAACTCAGCTTTAATCGTCCATTACAGCTGTAAGAACTTCATTAGAATCACCTGAGGTACGGGGTGAGTCTATTTTCGGACGCCGAGAGCTAACGCTTTACCTCTGATTGGGCAACTTCCGCGAGAGTTCCTGCTAATTTTAACATTTTTATCCTAGAACTGATTCTTTTGCAACCTGTGGAGCCTAGATTAAAAAGTACAACGCATTAGAACTGTTGTTAGTTGTGTTTAGCTATCGACGAGTCTGATCTTTCAGTTGACCTTTAAATTCATCAGTCGAGAGATAAGGACACTGTGAGGTCTGATATAATCAGAAGATACAGTCTGATGTGATCAGAGTTTATTGTAAGGAGTTTCTGGGTCTGAAGGATTAAGTTTAGAAAATCCAGAATACGAAGCAACACATCCTGTCCGATAATGGGCGTGTTGTTGACAGCTAGCCTGGTGGTGCCGCATGCTGATGTCAGGTGTCCCCCACTGCTGTAGCAGAACATCACCTCTCTGCTGGACCGGGTCCATAATGCTTAGGATTACTGACTGTGTTTACAGTTTAGCTGGGGATCATTTCTGGATGGGAAATGGTCAAACGGCACAATTAGAGAAGTTACAATAAATCACTTAAAGTTGATTAAAAAAGGAAACTAGAAACACTGGAGATTACACAGAAATGATAAACTGAAATGTAGATGAAACATGATTATGTTTACTTTTTCTATTTCATTGAGGTTTTGGGATAACCGAAAATGTTTGGTTTCAGTTTTGATTTCTAGGTAAATTTTCCACATCATCAATAATAGATCTGAACATTCATTTTCTCCCTTCTT
Source organism: Jordanella pulchra (assembly GCA_034780135.1). Taxonomy (NCBI): domain Eukaryota; kingdom Metazoa; phylum Chordata; class Actinopteri; order Cyprinodontiformes; family Cyprinodontidae; genus Jordanella; species Jordanella pulchra. The sequence continues at coordinate 3,843 of JAUZNJ010040276.1, read as the reverse complement.
TCTTCACCTCTGTCCATCTTTCCATTTGTCTGTCCATTCATTCATCTCATATCTTCTCTCCATTCCTCTCATTATTTCTTCCCCCATTGCTGCTCATTTATTCATCAGTATATCTTTCTGTAGGACTCATCCACCCTTCTCTCCCTCAATCCTTCATCTTCTTATTTCCTTTCATCCATTCATCTATTATTCCATCCATCACTCCTCCTGTTTCAACATGTTTTGTATTTAAACTCTGACCTTTTTAGAAACATTTGGGGTGGACACCTGTTGATGTTCTGGAATAATAAAGAAATGTGAAAGAGACCCAATTATTACATAAAACTGTACAAAACTTTGAAAGCTGATGAAACCAGATCAGACGAGTCTTGTTGAGAACCTAAAGGAAGTTTGATGGAAAACTGGAGTTCAGGAAGTTTTTGAATCGGGTCCAGATGTAAATCTGGAAGTCAAATGTTTAACAGAGGAGAGTTTGAGAAACCTAAAGCAGTGGATATCTGGTGGAGAGGTTCTGACTGGACGTTCAAAGCTGACTCTGTAGGTTCATCCCTGTCTGCTCAGCTAAACTTTAATCTTTTTCTGCCGTTTTTGTCAGCGGGGTAAAAATAAGTATAAGATAATAAACGGAGGGCTTGACTGATAAGCTGTTAGAAAAGTCGGGGACCTATTGGACGTAACAAACTGTTCTTTTGCAAACGAACATTGATTAACGTTTGCGTCAATCTGACAGTTATCCAATCAGCTCCCTCCTCGAGATGCAGTGCAGAGCGGTTCTAATGGACGGTTCTGGGAGAGCTGCAGCTTTTCAGGAAGTGATGTCAGCTCTTTTACTTCAAACGAGTGACCACAACATTACAAGAGAAACCATCAGAGCGCTCGGATTGTTCTCGTCTGTCTGCTTCTCTTGTTCCCATTGATTAACAATGTGAGTCAGCAGCAGAAACCTCTGAGCAGACATTTTCGTGGCCTGAATACGTGTGTGAAACGTGTAAATATTCCCCATAAACTCTGTGAATGAGTTAGTATTGTTTTATAGACTGTAACAAACATTCTGCAGCCTTATAGCCTCTCCAGCATAAGTTTGAATTTTGTCATTATTGTGTCCAAAAAACAAAATTGTAAATAAAATCTGCTGTAGATAACAATTAAAACTCGTTTTTTTTAGACACTTTAAGTATTTGATATATAGTTCTGATTAATAATAGTCATTTTGAGGAAAATCTGCTCTAAATGTGTTATGTCTTAAATTTCTATTAGAATATCACAATTAGACACAACAAAAAGTTCTTGTTTTGAAGATGTAAATGTATAAAATCATCTCATTTAGGTTTTATTTGCAGTTTTTGCAAGAGATTTGATTTATTTGATTTATTTATTTATCACACATCACTTAACAAACAATGGTGCAAAGAGGGACAAAGGTTGACTTGTACATGTGTTCCTCCTCTATCAATGTTAGAGCAAGATAACTAATATCTCTGGTGGACAAAAGGACATAGAATAAGGAAAAAAGGAGATAAAGTGTGTGCAGTATTTATTATTTATATTAGATTAATAATGAATAAGTATGCATGAATGTGTATATACTGAATAGTAATGAGCTTTTTGAAGAGAACATTGGAAGATATGGCAGATTGTTATTGGCTAAGAATGTATCTGTTCTCCTTTGCAAGGATTAATAAATGCAACTTGAATGAAGAACGTCAATTTTGTGTCTTATTATTATAAGACTTAGACCTTTTTTCCGATTAAATAATCCGTTCCAAATCATAGGATTCTTATAGGACTTATTATACTGATGGGAGGATCTGTGGGAAAAGGGTAAAAATTAAGAGGGATTATCACTGAGTCTAGTACTGTAAGAGTTTACATTAGAAGTAAAAGTAAATATATTCTGAAGAAGGGCGGAGAGAACTTGGTTCCTGTAATAGAATAAAAAAAGTCTAATAATTAATCCGTTTATGAATCAGTAGTAGAGTAGAGAATACCTAGAAAATAATGATGTAGATGGAGCATATCTGTAAGAACGTGAGATAAAACCTTTTCTGAATAATACTCAGTTTTTTAGATATGTGGGATATGTAGCTTCCTAAACCACATATCAGTAGTTCAGATAAGGAAATAAAAAGCTCCAATATAATGTTAATCCATTGCTGCAAGCATGCAAACAACCCTTTGTATTAAGTACACAGTCAAGATAGATATTCAAGAACCAGTTTTAACTCGTTTTCGTTACAACTGGTTCCTAATACTGAATATTATTATTGACATTTGTAATAAACCTATATTACTATAGATAGATATATAGTTAATGTTCTCATCAGCTTTGTTCTTTAACGAGGTCTATATGATTTGTCCAATGAAATCTTTCATCAACCAAAACACTCAAGGTGTCTGATTTTGGTTGTGTTTATCTATAATTGTTCTTCCTCTTAGGGGTAACAGTGATCTTCTTAGACAGTAAAAACATAATTATGACCATAAATGAATCCTTTAACTGCATCATTTTTCATTTCATTGTCCTTTTTATGGCTGTTTTCTGCCTCTGTTACTGTAATAATTAGGACTTTGACCCCGGTGACCTTCTGGTTTTCAATATGTTTCATCAAACCATAAATATGCCGTGTGTCGTGTCATATTAGTCTCATACTAAATATTTCTGACTTTTTCATTATATTTTCTATGTTTCTCAGGAGTACATCATCAGAGTCCAGAGGAGCGTGTCCTCAGACAACAGCTGGCAGGTACACGTACCAATCACAGCGGCTGTTTACAGCTTTATCGTATTCAATACGGCTTTAATTCGTAACCAGATTGTGAAATGATTTCTGTCTACATGGGGATGTGAAGTGAACTGGAATCAGACCATGTTTCAAAACAAGCTCCATTGATTCCTCTTTGAAAAATATTTGTGAAGGTTCTTAGTCATCCAGGTCATGTGAAGTTTTCTAGAAGACGTTTCACCTCTCATCCAAGATTCTTCTTCAGTTTTAACTGATGTAGGAAAATACTGAGATAAATATACTGGAGGTGGAACAAAAGAATTAGAGGAGGAGAAGAAACTAACGAAACAAAAACTAAAGGTGGCTCTGATCCCTCCTACTGGGTAGCACATAGAGGTCACCTAGGGGCTGCTGATGGTCATTAGAGAGGTTCTGACGGGTCGTTAACTCCCTTGTCAGAGTGGTTTCGGTCACATGCTTCTTTAAAATTCAAGTCAGGTGAGGGCAGGTGTGAGGTAAATGTTCTGTAGAGTTCCTAAAAGTTCTTTGTATGTAAAGTCTGAGACCACCTCCTCTGTTAAGTGATGTCCAATCAAATTTAAGATGTAGAGCTGGAGTCACGAAATGTGTTTGAAGCTTTGATCTGATAGTTTTTAGATACCTTAATAAATAACCTCTGATTGAAATAAAACCTGACGACATCCAGATGTCTGAAGCTGACAGATGTGTGTCTATTTGCTGCAGGTGATTCGTCGCTACAGTGACTTCGACATCCTGAACAGCAGCTTGATGGTGAGTCTCACTCTGTTCACGCTTGTCTTACAACATAAAACCTCCGTTAAAGGTTAGAGTTCATCACCAGGTCGCTTCCTCTGTTTAATGTTAGAGACACGTGACAGTTGGCTGACCTAGTTATACATCAAAAGGTTAGTGTACACTGAGTTTGTTCCCTTCACTGCTTTATCTTTCCGTTCCCTTTAGGCCCAATATCCTAAGAAATGTTACGCATGTCTGAAACGGTTTAAACTGAAACGGTTTAAAGCAGAGTTTCAGGTCAAATCAAACTTTATTTATAAAGCACATTTCCTGCATGCAGCAATGCAAAGTGCTTTACATTGTA
>JAUZNJ010040274.1:0-10424 GCA_034780135.1 Jordanella pulchra | reverse complement strand
GGAGAAGAGTAGGGGGGAGAGAACACAGCCCTGGGGGGATCCAGTGCTGATGGTCCGGCTGTTGGAGGTGTGGCTTCACAGCCTCACATGCTGCCTCCTGTCAGATAGGAAGTCAGTGATCCATCTGCAGGTGCACCTGCACATGTTGTAGGTCTTGTCAGGAGGAAGCCAGCAGGACCACATCATCTGCAAAAAGTCAGGGCAAGAGCCGCCAGTCCCCAAACCAGACCCCCTGCGGCCCTTGGCTGCGCCTATAAATCCTGTCCATAAAGGTGATGAACAGGACCCGTGACAAAGGGCAGCCCTGTTGGAATCCAACATACACCAGGAACAAGTCCGACTTAATACCGGCAATGTGGACCAAACTCCTGTTCTGCTTGTACAGAGACTGGATAGCACCTAGTTAAGGGCTCCCAACTCCGTACTCCTGAAGTGCCCCTCACAGGGCGGCATGAGGGACGCAGTCGAATGCCTTCTGCTGGTCCACAAAACACACGTGAAACTGTTGCGCAAAATCCCATGAACCTTCGAGAACCCTGTAGAGAGTGTAGAGCTGGTCCACTGTTCTGTTTGGGGGAACACACTTCTCAACCTCCCCGGGAAGGCCTATGCCAGGGTCCTCGAGAGGAGAGTCCGGCCTATTGTTGGACCTCGGGTTCAGGAGGAGCAGTGTGGTTTTAATCCTGGGCATGGACCAGTGTCAAATGTTTATTTTTCAATCTTGTGTTATTAAATCAGTTTACCTGGTGAAAATAAACAAGTGAGATGGGTATATATGTCATGGTTCTGCATGTCACCTCTGCTCTGATGGTTTGATTATCCCCACCTGCCTTCTCTGCCTCACTCATCAGCTGCACCTTTGTTAACCCGCTCCAGATCTATGACCAACAGCAGCTTATTTGTTCGAGCCTTTGGTGAGAGATATTCTAGCGTTCTTTCTGCCTGCTTGGGTGTTATATCTGTTTACCCACTGAGACCTTGATTTTTGCCTAGACCCTGTCGGATGTTGGATGCCTGAGCTCTTGATCCTGTTCTGTCCCAGACTTCTCTCTTGGATTTTGATAAGGTTTTCTCCAGCCATCTGATCTTCTGGTTTTTGACCCCTGCCTCCTAAGGACACTGATTTTGGATCACGGACTTGTACATCCTTTCATGTTTGACCTCAGGGCTCTGACCTCTTTCTGCTCACCCCAAACTCGTTTTAGGATCTATCCCCAGACATATAGCGTATATCACTTACCGGCTTAGCCGACGTCCGGAGCCTCTTTCACGGGATCTCTCTCGTGCTGGCTGATCGGCTGCTTCTCCGCATTTATCCACATTCCCCATTGAGGTTAGTCGATCAGTAACGCTCATATCTCCCATCAGAAAATCCTACCATTGCTGCTCCTTCCCGTTGCCGACCCGGAAACAGGCTTAATAAACTGTTTAAATGCACCTCGCTGTCAGGTTTACTTCTGGGTCCGCAAATTTTACAGAATAATCTGACCAGTATGGACCCGCACCAGACCAGCAGTGGCGCTCTGGTGTCAAGCGTTCAGTTAATCAACTCGAGTCAGGAGTAAGTGAGATTCACACCTCCGCAAGCAGCCTCCTCACGAAGCTCCACTTCCTCAAACAATCGGTGACGTCACCGCCTCCTTGGGGCTGCCCAAATCCAGGAGGGAGCCGCGTTTGTCACCTCCTGAACTGTTTAAGGGTGATCCAGAGCTCTGCAGACCGTTCTTAACACAATGTGAGATCATTTTTTAACTGCAGCCGTCCTGTTTCCCATCAGATCGTTCCAAAGTTGCATATGTTAACTCTTTACTTGCTGGGAAGGCAAAAATATTGGGAACCACTGAATCTGCAGAATAGATCTCACATCTGCGATTCCCATGAATTTTTCTCTCAGGAGTTGATTCGGGTTTGGAGGTCCTGGCAACGCAAATTGACCTCAGGCTTTCTGAATGCCGCAGAGAGCGTCGTTGTCAGGCCAATTTCCAACAGCAGAACACTCGGTTCCCTGAGTCTGGACCCAAGACCAATTTGATGGATTCACCTGAACCCATGCAGCTGGGGCATACAAGACTGTCTCCTGAGGACAAGCAATGCCGTTTCCGGAGCAACCTCTGCCTTTACTGTGGGGGCAGCGGTCATTGGGTTTCAGGATGTCCAGTAAAAGGTCTGGTCCAGTAGAGGTAAGGGGAGCTCTGCTGGGGCGTATTCAGAACCCCCCTTGCCCTAGATTAACCCTGCCTGCCTGTATCTCCTCTAGTTCTTGTTCTCATCACATCAGGGTCTTCATCAACTCTGGAGTGGACACGGAATTTATTGATGAGGAGTTTGCTCGGAATCTGGACATTCAGCTTCTCAACGCCCCTTCTCCCCATAATGTTCTGGCTCTGGCTGGTCGTCAACTGAACAAGGCCAGTTTGGTTTCAGAGGGTATTAAGTTGTCCATTGGAGGTAACAACAATGAACTTCTGACTTTTTTGGCAATCCAGTCTCCTGAATATCCTGTGGTTTTGGGTGCCACCTGGCTCAAAAAGCATAACCCCAGAATAGACTGGCAAAAAATGGTCTCCCTCCTGTTCGGCAACTTGCCTGACTTCCTCCAACATTTCCCTTTCTTCTGAAAGACTGTCTGAGGAGACATATTCAGACCTTTCCAGGGTTCCGTTTGACCATCATGACCTCAAAGAGGTCTTCAACAAGTCCAGGGCTACTTCTCTTCCTCCCCATCGGCCATCTGACTGCTCCATCGACCTGCTTCCTGGATCTACTCCACCCAGGGGAGGCCTCTTCTCGTTATCTTTGCCTGAATCCAAAGCTATGGAGACCTATATTCAGGAGTCCCTTCAGGCTGGCATCTTCCGTCCCTCCTCATCTCCTGCTGGGGCGGGGTTTTTTTGTGGGCAAGAAGGGTGGCTCTCTTTGTCCCTGCATAGATTATCATGGTCTCAATGCCATCACTGTCAAGAACCGTTACCCTCTCCCCCTTATGAACTCTGCCTTCGAACAGCTACAGGGGGCTAAGGTCTTCTCTAAGTTAGACCTACGTAATGCCTACCATCTGGTCCGCATCAAGGAGGGGGACGAGTGGAAGACGGCCTTCATTCCACCTACTGGATCACGACCAGACATTGGTCCTCAATGTCCAAAATGATTATGATGGTTTATGGCCAACAGAAATACCAATGGTTCCATAAAGCCTTAAGATCTTGAACAGTGATGAGTCAGATTCATGTGGGCAGGAAGGTTAATTTGGAATAAATTTTTTCTTCAGTGTTTGTCCCTGAAAGGTTTTAGGCAGGTCTGACAGGATCTGACCCTACCCTATCTGTAACACAGTTCATTTTCTTCTGAAGTTTTGCGTGTAGTTGAGTCAGGTCTGGCAGGAAGATCTAACATGATACACAAATGTATACATTCCAAATCAAAATTTGGAATGTATACATTTTCAATTTGTAATTTGGTGAGGCAGAGGCTGGAACAGGCTGTGGTGAAAAAATGAGGTTTTAATTAAGAAAAAATCCAAAATGTACAGCAAACTGAAAATCCTCAGGCCAGGCAGCACAGCTTAAACTGAAACCAGGGTTTAACACCGGTAGCAACTGGATATACGAGAGGCAGCAAAGTCATATGACTCAAGACAATAACAGACTACTCAGACAACTCAGACAAGGACCCGACGAAGAACAGAAGACACAGGTGGGTTTAAATACACAGGGACATAATCAGGGAAACGAGACGCACCTGGGGGGTAATCAAGGGAGGACAGGACGACACGGAGGACAACAGAAAGCTCAAAAAAGGAACACAAACCTACAGATCATGACAATAGGATGAACATTATTGTTCACTATCCTCTGAAAACAGAATAATAATATTTGGTTTATAGTTGTGGTGCAAATCATGGTTTACATGGGAAGAAATCAAAACAAAACAATGAAGCTCATAATATTGAGCTCGGTCACCATAATCTGGACCTTAATGTAGAAATAACAGCAGGTAACATGGTAATATCAGAAATCTAACATACCGTTACAGATATCCCCAGTTCTCTTCAGCTTCTGTTGTTTGTCTGATCCTTAGATTGATGAAATTCAGCTGTTCTGCTGGACAAAGTTTGTTTTGTTTCCCTTTTTCCCTCTTTCTCCCACACTGACCACCCACTAGTTGCGACGCTGCTGCTTACTTATTGGTTCGCTCTGCAGAACCAGCTTTTCAGCGGTGCCGGAGGAGCACCGAAATTCTTTCTTTAGCATGTCTTTTGTTTGGTCAAAACAAAAGCAATCTGTGCTGAAGCAGGTTCGGGCACTGGAGCCAACACGGAACCGCTTCGGTGGAAAAGACCTATGAGTGATGCCTTCTGGGTTAGAAGGCTGTATATCTTAATCATCATAAAATTATAGAGACCTTTGAACTAACCTTTGAAGACAGTGAGATAGGTTCTTGTTTAAATTAGAGTTTTTCAAGCTGTGTGCTATTCTCACATGGCTGACCTGACCCGGCTAGAAGTTCTTTTTGCTCATAAAATGGTGGAGACCTTTGAACTAACCTTTGGTGACAATTGAGATAGATCCTTGTTGAATTAGACTTTTTCGCGCTGTGTGCTATTCTCTCTTAGCAGACTTGGCCCGTTTGACAGTTCATTTTGCTCATAAAATGGTGGAGACCTTTGATGACGTAAGGTTGATCCTTGTTTGAATTACAGTTTTTCAAACTGTGAACTCTGACATTTCGGGCTTGGTCAGATTGCAGTGAGCCACCTGAGTGACTCTCCTGGCTTCTTCGTCAAGGCAGAGAGTCGAGTGGAACATGTGTCCAGTGTTTCAATAGTACCTGCACCCCACACTGGAAGGATGGACCAATCAAAAAGTATAGCTGGATTAACTCAGACAGGTGAGTCTTTTCCCCATCCTTTATTTGTGTTTATTTCTCTGTTTGTGACCAGTCCTTTAGACAAGAAACAGGTAAAAATCTTAAGGCAAAAAGACCTTACAGTTAGTAAACACATAATATTTAGAACCCGCATGAATTACAAATAGTATAAGAATACGTATATATCCATAACAGAGTTTTACTAAATTTACTTGAAATCTTAAGTAATAATTAATCTAAGGCAGGCATGTCCAAAGTCGGACTGGAGGGCCGCAGTCCTGCAGCTTTTAGAGGTTTCCCTGCTTCAGCACAGCTGATTCTAATGACTGCAGTTCAGCAAAAGGCTGTTAATCAGCTATGAATGGAAATCAGCTGTGCTGAAACAGGGAAACCTCTAAAACCTGCAGGATGCGGCCCTCCAGGACCGAGGTTGGACATGCCTGATCTAAGGTATCTCACTATTGCCACAATTGCCCTATTACCACAATATTTCACCTTGTCCAAATATTTAACCATAAATATACACTTTTGTGTGTCCACACACACCACTAGCCCCAACCTGGGCTGCCAGTGATTAGCAGGTCAGCACAACAATATGGATGGCTGGACTTTACTCCAATTCTGACCAACCGGCTCTCCAGAGTGATGTTGGTTCTCTATGCTTCTGTCTGTAGCACTATTGTGACTTTCAACAACTTTGTCTTCAGAGGTATTTTGTGTTAACTCATGATTTGAATGCTTGGGTCTGTTTTGGAACTGCATTCTTTACAACTGGTTGGACCTACTACTGATTCAAGGTCTGCTGGCTTTGTTTATGGCAAAACTTCTGAGAGGAGGAGTTCAAAACCTTTTGCTGATTCACAGTGTCAACGTGGCTAGGCCAGATATAAGAATGTTTGTATATCTGGAGCGTGTAACAAAAGTAATTTCCCTCTGGGATTATTGAAGTATTTCTGATTCTGATGCCTGTCTTTGAGCTTTTCAGGTTCCTCTATACTTTTCTTGCCTTCTGGAAGAATTTGCAGCACTAATTCTTTGCAAAGTCTTTTGATATTCAAACCTGCAACTCAGAGCACTGCTTGGCTTTTAATTGGGATTTAGGCTGATACAACTGCGTAAGCTGACAAAGAACATCTGGAATCAGAATGTTTTCACTTGGATTTTGAATTAAATTAATTTGAAATGATCAGGTAGGAAAATTTGTGGACCCAGAATCTGACCAGACAACAGAGATAGCAGTTAACAGTTTATTTAAGGAATTTTGGGACAGGGATGGCAGCGGGAGTCAGCCATGCCAATCAGTTTGTCTGGAAGGAGATAATGAGGTGAGTGTTCAGCATAGATTGTCAGAATGTTTATCGGATTTAATTGAATGACTGACTTCAGGGTGGTTAGGAGGAAAGCTCAGGGTAGGGGTTGGAACCAGGTACCAGATGGATGCAGGAAATCCAGAACGTTATCCAATGACAGAGTTGGGGGAAGAGCAGGGTTCAGAACCAGGAAGACAGATGACTGAGAAGAGTCCAATCCAAGATCCAGAATAAGAGCCGTAGTTGTAGCAGAGGTCATAAATAGGAAACTCCAAAACAAAATCCAAAACCGTGGTCAGGGGACAGAAAAAGTCTCAGGAGCAAACAGGGCACAACAGGCAGGCAGACAGAAAACATGCTGGACCTGACTGACCATGAGGCCTGACAAAAATCTGACACAGCTTTTGGTCTGAGGAGGTAGGTTTAGGCCGAAGTGCAAATGGAACTGAGGAAGAGAGATTAGAGCAGAACAGCTTGAGCAGGTGGAGATGACCAGAGTTGGTGCACAGAATCATGACATAATTAATGAATCTTTTCTTCATATTGGGTAAGGTTAAAGCTGTTGAGATTCTCCAACATATCTAGGGATTAGTGGATTAGATTTGGAACGATGACTTTTTGTCTATATGTGCTTGTTTGGTCAACTATGCATGCAGCTGAGAGGAGTTTTGACTCCATATTCAGTTGATTACACAAAACACAAGTTAGGAAGATGTTTAGAAAAAAACCCAATCCAGTCAGTTTCCACTATATTTATATATTTTAATATACGTACATATTGCAAAGGCTTATTTTTATGTGTGTAGAAGCTGGTCATGGGTTATCTTTAAACCTGTGATATTTAGATCTTTCAACCAATTCTCCAGGGGGGTGTGTCTTTGATTTTACCAAAAGTCGTTCCATCACATTACAGGCACCAAGCAAAACAATGAAAAACCCCTGAAGAATCGGCTGAACAAGGATCTCCTGAGTGTCTTGTCTTTTCTAAAAAGGTGTTTTTCCAACAATAACACCATTCTTTCAGTGTTGGAGATGGTAAACCTTTTTTGGGATTTAGCTATTATAAGTGCATGTTTTACCTGTATTTGAGGATTTATTATCCACAATGCAAATCTGTTAGGTGAATACAACATTATTTGGCTAAATAATGTTTAAATGTTTTATTAAATAATTTACCTAACCAGGAACCAATAACCTTTAGTTGATTTACTCTTTATCCTCCAAGAAATCACTTTTGGTCATCATTTGGTGATCAAGCCATAATGTTCCAAAGACCATGGAACAACATGGCTTGATCTGGTTTTACATTTCCAGCTGTACAGTGAAACAGAAAAGCAATAGATGTAAAGAAGCAAGACAGAAATAAATGGGCTCCCTGAAATTTGCTTCGTGAGAAAATATTACAGGGATACACTATCTAAAGTCTACTAAATCATTTCTTTACTACATAAAGATTATGATTTATGATATATAAATAATATACTTTTGATGTTTGTGTGGTAGTAGATAAGAAAGAAAAAGCAAGAAATGCACTTGGGATAAATAAAGAAAATAGGGTTATATATTTATATGAGAATTAGTGCACAGATACATTACCAAAAGAATTATACTTTAATATTCATGAGATATTAATATATCTTTATCCATTTTATTAGTTATTTTTTAGTAAATCTCATTGTTTTTATTCAATGACACACTTTGAAATATGTAAAGTTAATTTTTGCATAGTATGTATTTTGATGATACATTTATTTATTTTGTATTCATCAAAAAGGGCATGATTGGTTTTCTCTAATTAACAGTAGGGTTGCTGCTATTTCTTTAACTTAAATTTGTTTAGCTGTGGTAGTGACTCAGCATTAAATTACACAAAAGTAAATACATTTAACAGCTCCTTTGAACAAAAAAATATGTCATCTTATGCTGTGACTTGACCTGCTAAAAGCTGAGCCCATGGTAATAACACAGTACTGTACAGTAATGACATAAAAGATACAGAAATCCCATACAGAATGAATCTGTTGTTGCTTTTGTTCAGACTGTTACCCAGTAACTAAACCAATTTCTGACAGCATCTGTCAGTAAAATAATGATTGATTGATTTTTCTTTTCTACACATGATGTAATTGTTCAGAGCTGTTTGAGTGAGAAACAGTTATAGTATATTCTTCTTAAAATGTTGGGAAAAAAAACAATAATAAATACTTTAATAAGGTTAAGATTTTGCCAATTCTGTTTTATATTAAGATTGTAGGTCCAAGATTGTCTCAAATTAATGTACATCACTTCGAGGTACAAACTGGATAAAGTTTAATTCTGAAAATAAACCTTTGAGTGCATTAATTTATCCTGCTCATTATTGAAGTTTTGAAAACAACTGTCTTTACTTGTCATTGTTGCATTAACTCAGATAAGGAATTTCTCACTTTTGGTGGTAAAAAAAAAACAATTTAAAACTTCTAAATGTACAACCACCGGAATATTAACTCTCGTTTGTTAAAGTCTATTTATTTCAGTTAGCTCATTAAAGAGTCTTCCTTAAGTGGCTTTGATATCTACTTACTGGGTAACAGATGATCAACCTCGGTGCATTTCCCCTGAGGTTGGTGATTTGTTCAGCTTTTTTAATATTTCAGAGCCCCTTGGCATTCCTTTTAGCAGTGAGGCTGGACTGGGACAGCAGAAGCTGAAGTCTTCCTGCCATCAGTCATTATGATGCTACTCCCATGGTCACCAATAATAGGTTGAATCTCTCCCTAATGAAGCCATGACATGGGTGGGGAGGATCCTGCAAACTTGGTATGTGATTAATGAGTTCACTGAATAGTGCAAGAGCGGAGAGACATATTTGTGCAATCAAGTAGAAAAGTCAGTAAAAGGAAAACTAAGAAGAAAAAAACTTCTGAGATATATAAAAACAACAAGTAAGGTTAATGAGTAAGTATTCCAGCTTCTTTAATATACAACTCATCATTGCCTGTACAATTAAATAGAAAGGTACGAAGGAAATCTCATGAGTTACCTTGTATATAAATGTCATTTACAAAAATGAGCCATTAAAAAGTTAAAATAATTCTTAAGTAAATAAATAAGCAAAAAAAAAGATAAATAATATACTTAAGTATAAGAGTTTTCTTTTCCTTTGCAGCCAAACTGACTTCCAAATGGTAAACCTCTATGGTTGCTTTGCATCAGTTCCTTGTGTTTCCACAGCTGCAGAGGACGGTCCTTGGAGACCAGTTACCATTTAAAATATTGTGAGCACCAAAACAGTTTGGTGTTTTGAAGAACTCTTTTAAACAAATGCATCATAAAAGTCTTGCTCCCATACAGAGCCTACAATCTTCTGTCTGGTTCTCCTCTTCTCTCAAATTGCATTTAAAAAAGGAATTAAAATAAAAGCACACAAATGTTTGTATAGTTTAATCTTACACAGCATGTTTGACAGGTATTGTAAAATTTCATTTTCACAGGTAGAAGCTTAACATTATTAATAGGTGTTGCTGTATATTGAAGTGTCACACAGACTATTGTCTGCTGTTTTAGTTTCAAAGCTGAAAATGCTGGTATAACATGACTTTGTGTGTTTTACCTTCTATTCATTTATTTAGAGAATTTTTTAAGAGGTTTAATTTGCTCAATACTTTGGATGTTTGGATGCAGCTTGGCAACGCATAGCGTTAATAAGACCTTGTTTAGTCCCTGCCACTGGTCAGAAAAGCAATGTATTTAAAGCATTTCAAAGAGAGCGTTAGAGCATCTGTTCATCGGCTCACTATTATGGATTTTAGAATTTCCCCAGTTAAAATTCGATCAAAGATTCAAATAAAACAAATGATCAAACTTTTTCTCAATGTGAAGTTACAGCCGGGCTGTACGGTGCAAAAGTGGTTAGCACTGTTGCCTTGCAGCCAGAAGATTCTGAGTTTGGTCCCGACCTGGGGTCTTTCTGCATGGAGTTTGCATGTTCTTCCTGTGCATGAATGGGTTTTCTCCAGGTACTCCGGCTTCCTCCCACAGTCCAAAAACATGACGCGTGCATTGTTGTATGTCTTCGTGTGTGTCTATGTGTTGTCCTGCAACAGACTGGTGTTCTGTCCTGGGTGTAACCCGCCTTACGCCCATAGTCTGCCGGAGATAGGCACCGGCCCAACCGCGACCCTGACGGAGCAAGCTGGAGAAGATGGATGGATGGATGGATGGATGGATGGATGGATGGATGGATGGATGGATGGATGGATGGATGGA
>JAUZNJ010040273.1:0-10424 GCA_034780135.1 Jordanella pulchra | reverse complement strand
TAAGGGCAGGTTGTTACTGGGTTACTTTTTAGGAGTGAAAATGAGTAAAAAATCAGTAGAGGTGATAAGTTCGGGGAGTGCTGAAAAATGCGTCTAGCCCATCACAAGACCCAGCCGGAAGTCTCACATGTCAGGGTTTCTGAAGCTCCGGGTTGGATTGGGGTGTGAAGCAGCTGATGACATCATCATTCAAAGGGTCGATTTTAAAGATTGGATTAAAAAAAACAAACGTTTATACTAAAACTTCTCAGTGAAAAGAATCTGATGAAAGGCAGTAAAAGCAGGCGACATGACTCCTCCTGTCCTTTCTGTCCTCTAACTTCCTGCTGTAGGAGCTGGCGCAGCGCTACGCCCCGCTCCTCAACCTGCCCGAGGCGGAGGTAGGGGGCGCTCTGGAGTCCATCCGGGCCCAGGCTGTGGAGAGAGGCAGAGGAAACCGGACCTTCAGGGAGACCAGCGTAGCTACGCTGGAGCTGCTGCTGCCCAGAGACACCAAGAAGGTGGAGGCGGGGAGGGGGCGGGGCCAGAGTGACATCATCACACTGTAACCTTAGAAACGACAGCAGCTGCTGGTTGAACCGATGTTCTCCTTCTGTTTCCAGGATCCAAAGATGAAGAAGTTCCTGGAGATCAGGCTGGACGTGCCGGGCCAGCAGCTGGTGAACAGGTACCGTTGGCCCGGTCCGGTTTGGTCCGGTTCGGCTCACAGCCTCACCGCTCTGAACTTCTGTCTGTTTATCACTGCAGGATCACGGAGGAGTTCAGCATGAAACACGTCAAACTGATCCTGAACGGCAGAACTCTGAGTCTGGGTCGGTACCGACCTCTACAAACAGGTCCACGGACCTGCAGCCGGTTCTCTGACCTGTCCTCCTCCGGGTTCTAGATCAGAGGCTGGATGAGCAGGGAGTGAAGAACCACAGTAAGCTGATGGTCCTGAAGGTCAGCGACGCCGAGCAGATCAGCAGGGAGGAAGAGGAGAAGAAGAACCAGAGCGAGAGCATCCAGAGGACCCAGAAAGGCTTCCAGATCCTGTCTGAGCGAGGTCGGTTCTGAAGGTTCTGGAGTCTCCTGCTCTGGACGGATCCGCTGAACTCATGACGGTTCTGTTTGTCAGACGGCAGTGAGGATCCAGACGCTGCGCCGTTCTTGGAGATCGCAGACCAGAAAGGAAACCCGCTGAAGATCCCTCACCAGGAGAAGAAGGTGCAGTGAAGGCCGACCTCTGACCTCCTCGCCAGCAGGGGGAGCTGCAGCCTCTAACCGCTGTGTGCTGTGTGTCCAGGCTCTGATCCTGGCCATGGGCTTCCATGAGAAAGGCCGCGCTCTGATGAAGAGGAAGCAGTACGATAACGCCCTGTGCCACCTGCTGCAGGCCGACCAGCAGTTCAGGTAGGAAGTCTGCTCAGCCTTTCACAATAAAAGCCCGCGGAGGCTGTGAGCGCCTGCTTCCCTTGCAGTAAGTGCGGCTCAGCTCTGCTCAGCTCCGTGGACAACTACGCCGTGCTGCAGCTGGACATCGTGTGGTGCTACCGGGCCCTGGAGGCCCTGTCCTGCCTGGAGGACGGCCGGAACCGCCTGCAGCGGGCCGAGGACTGCTTCCTGAGGTGTTACGGAGAGCGGCGGCAGAGGCTGCTCATGATCAAGGTCCGATGGAGCCTCAGAAAGGAAGCTGGTTCCGGGTTCTGCCACCAGGTGGAGCCGCAATCACAGAACCTTTATTGATGCTGAGTTGTGTGTTTGTTGCCAGGGCAACACGGGCAGAGAGGAAGTCCTGTTCCTGCGTCTCTACCTGCTGCAGAGCCTCCTGTCCTACATCGAAGGAAACGACCGCCAGGCTCTTCTGCTGCTGTCCAAGGTTCTGATGGTTCTACCCACGGTTCCCCAGCTCTCTGTGTCCTGGTTCTGTGTCTGAGGTTCTGATCCCGATAGAACGTCTCGTCCTCAGGTGGAGGAGCTGTACCAGCGTCTCTGTCCGGACTCAGAGAAAATGTCGCAGCTCCTGGTTCTGGGGTTCACGGAACGCGAGGCCCGGTTGGGACTCCGAGCCTGTGGAGGAGACCTGCAGGAGGCGGCCCTCCACATCAGCGGTCGGCGCCTGGTGGGAACACCTCTGTAGAACCAGAACAGAACCTTTGGTGGTTCTGGTTCTGAATGTTCCTCTGTGTGGAGCAGGAGCGCCAGGAGCTGAAGCAGCGGGAGAGACAGAGGAGGAGGAGCAGGATGGAGGCCATCAGCAGCCTGATGGAGCTGGGCTTCAGCAGGACGGACGCAGCCAGAGCTCTGCACCGCGCTGAGGGGGACGTGGACAAGGCGTACGCTGTCAGTCGGCGCTCAGTCGGACCGTCCATCAGAACCAAACTCTGCCGGCCGCTCATCGCTCTCTGTCTGTCCTCAGATTCTGCTGGACTCTCAGGCGGGTCGGACCGGTTCCCAGGAGAGCGTCAGTCCAGAGAAGGTGGAGCAGGTGAGGCTGCATCTGTCCAACAGCTGTCCTGTCTGTCCACAGGTTGTCCCCTCAGTCTGATCCAGATGTTGTCCTCCCCGTCTGTCCCTCCAGCTGCTGTATCTGGGCTTTCAGAGACACTCTGCTGAAGAAGCTCTCAGACTGACAGGAGACGACGTCCAATCAGCAACGCAGCTGCTGTTGGACAATCAGGGCGTCCTGTCTCCACCCTCCACCTCCTCATCTTCCTCCTCACCTTCTACGGAGGAGGCCAGCTCCTCTTCCACCTCCCCAGGTTGGTGGTTGCTGTGATCTTTGTCCAGCGGCAGGCGCTGTTGTCCTCTAAGGTGTCCCTGTGTGTCCCTCAGAGGACAGCGAGCTGGTGAACGAGGTCTTAGAGGACATCTCCCGTCATGAGGAGGACTATCTGGACCTGACCCTGGAGGAGGAGAGCGAGCTCATCTCCACCCTGAAGACCTACCTGAGCAGAGGACCGGCCCACACCGTGTGACCCGGGTCCAGGGGACACGTCCCCACCCACTCCAGGGACCATGAAGTGGACCTCTCCGTGTTCCTCAGATGTTTCCGTTTGGTTCTGTTTTGAGTTCATTGAGGTTTTTGGTTCTGCTGCAGATGTTTGGTCAACATGATGTTCTGTTGGAAACTTTTCTGTTTGATCCTCTTTGAAAATGTTCCTGTTTGGTGTCGTCTGGTTCTGATGGAGCCACAATAAAAACGTTCTGCAGACTCATTGGGTCGTCTCAGTTCAGACCGGTTCTGACAGGAAGGACCCTCTGGATCTCCTCACGAAGGAGCACCTGAGGTCCAGGAGAACTCGCCGAGTCCAACCCGTCCAGAAGTTCTTTTCTGGATCAGTTAATCATCAGAGGTTTGATTTATTAAAGTCTAGAAGCCAAAGATGGATTAAAGAGACCAGCATCAACGTGGAAATGAAACGTTCCCAAACTAACGTCAGTCACCAGATTCTCTATGATCAATAATTACGTCACAAAAGTCGCAGCATCGTTTAAACGTTCTGCAGGGTGCCGCCATGTTGCAGTCCTCCAAACCCTGAAGATATTTGGTTTGATGAAAGCTGAAAGGAGTGTCTGAATCCCACGGTGAACTTTGAGTCACCGTGTGACTGGTGCCGTAGAGAAGCCGTTTGGAGCCCAGGTTCATAGCATCCCTGCTACCCAATGACCCTCCCTTCCTTGTGGCAACGCGGTAGCACGTCACAGGTTGCAGATAAATAACGCTGTCTGGACGCATCAAGGAGGAACATCTGACACCGCTACCTGTGTTCCGGCAGAGCGGGCTGGTTACGCTTCCTGTTGTTGTTGGACCTGCTGTGTCGCCTGTTGCTAAGGGAACCCGTGCTGCTGTTCATCCTGATGGCTGCTGTTATATTAAGAGGCTTGAATCGGGATAAACTGGGAGGACTAAGCTGTAGTGATGGCTACATGACTTACTACCTGCTGACATAACTTATTCTCTGCTCTGCCTGCTTAGCGTATTGTTGCTCTGTCTTTACGGCTTATTGTTCCCAGTCGGTCAGGAGAGCCCAGCTTGTAGGCGGTGCAATGAAGAACCCTCACAGCAGCTACAGTCGGACCACAGCAGGAGGCACCAGAGCTGCTCGGTGCTCAAATCCTGAGGGGCGTTGTTATATTGTGATGTCATCAGCAGGGTCCCGAGGAGAACGGGTATCTACAACGATGGACCGCTGGCTCAGCAGACTCAGAAGCTTCTGCTTTATCTCATCTCCAGAACCGTTGTTCTTTCAGCTAGCAGGGATGCTATGAACCTGGGCTCCAAACGGCTTCTCTACGGCTCCAGTCACACGGTGACTCAAAGTTCACCGTGGGATTCAGACACTCTGGTGTCCTTTCAGCTTTCATCAAACCAAATATCTTCAGGGTTTTAGGGTTGTGATGTGTCGCTGGTTTTATCAACATCGCTGACCAACCGTGTGACATCACTGCTTGGAGGACTGCAACATGGCGGCGCCCTGCAGGACGTTTTAAAAATAATCAGACTGAGGGACATCGTCCTCAGAAGCACCAGATGAAAGAAATCCGAGGATTTTTTCATTATTTTAAAGTGATGATGTCACTGACATGATGCTCTTCATAGTGTAGATTCAAATGATTTGATCTCTGATGTAAAACATTTATAAAACCAACTCTGACCAACAGGTTTAGGTTTGTGTCTGCGGGGAGCCGTAGCTCCGCCCCCTCCTGAAGGATCAATGATGATTTTCACATTGGTGACGTAATTATTGATCATAGAGACAATCCGGCGAATGACGTCAGTTTGGGAACGTTTCACCACGAATGAGCCTGCCGTTGCCATGGCAACCACCGCCTATAGAGGGCTTGGCGCTGGCTGCGATATCACAGCTTTATGGATGAATCCATGTTTCATTTTATCGCTCTGTTCATTTTTTGGGGGGGAATCCATGAGGGTCGGAACCGACCAGAACCAGAATGTTCAACATCTGGACAACCTATAAAATATTTTTATGATGTAGTGACTTCAGCCTCGTCTGCGGATGGAAGGAGGATCTGTGATCTGGAAAGATCCGATCTCATAAACACAGACGGTGTTTTCATCCATGTTGGACCAGTTCTGTCCTGAGACGACTGGACCGGACCTGCTGATGCTTTGATCCACAGAACCAACTGAAGACCCAGAACTCACTGTGAGGATGAGGAGGGTTCATAGGTTCAGGAAGGTTCTGGATTGGTTCAGAACTGGAGAATAGACCAGGAACGTTTTATTTCAGGTAAATCTTACTTAGAGGATCTCTGAGCCGATCCGGTTCTGATTCCTCTGCCCCCTCCTCCCCCCATTAGAATTCTGGTTTAGGTACTAGGTTCTACGGTGCCGGACCCCACTAAGCAGAACCTAGCAAAACATTGCAAGGTTCTGTTAAAGAGCAGAAATCAGCCACAGACTCAGAGGGTTTGATTAAAAAAAACGGTGTTTTCTCTCAGTCTGCTTTTATTAGTTGGACATGAAGCAGGCGGTTCTGGTTCTGGTTCAGAAGTAGTTGACGACTCTGCGGATGGACTGGATGTTGGGGTTCTGGGCCTGCCACTCAGTCGGGCTGCAGTAGTTCCCGCGCTCCACGATGTACATCCGGCCCCGGAAGTTCGGTTCCTCATACATCACCCATCTGGACCAGAGGGAGGAGAAAACGGGTCAGAAACAGAACCGAGGCGACAGGTTCAAACTCATACCGGACCCAGCAGAACAGTTTTGCTTTGATCTGATCAGATTCTGACCCGGTCTGCAGAATGTTTTCACTTGGACCTGAACACAAGCTGTGCTACTGTTACCCGGGTCATCTGGAACCAGAACCTGATTAAATGTGTTTGCATATCTCCAAAACCCCTGAGCAATGATCACTGGTGCCGGTCCGGTTCTGTGTGTCTGCGACAGCTGTATTGGTTCTGAGGTCCGGTCTGGTTCTGGGTCTGACAGATAGTCGGAGGCACCAGCTGATCGGGTCACACGTCCAGCTCAGCCAGTGGCTTCTAGAGAACCAGAACCAGGAGAACCTGACAGAACAGCGGTCCTGGACCTGTCAGTACTTGTTACTGCTACACCAGGTGTCAGTTTTAACTGGGCAGAACCGATCGGGTCCATTAACCTCTGGTGCCTTTTAGCAACTTTGCTCCTGCATCAGAACTTTCAGTATTTGGTAGAACTGACCCATCTCGTTTGGGTCAAATGTTCTGGTTTCCCTTCCTAAAGTTTCTCTCCTGGTATTTTTGACCCTGTTTCTCGGACAGAACCTTAGAACCTGGGTCCGGTTCTGTTCACACGCCTCCTGAGCTCCATCCTCTAATGTTCTCAGATCAGAACTTGAAGACGGACCCTCCAGAACACGGACCCATATGTTCTGTTGGTCCGTTTCTGTCCTGAGTCCCTCCTGCAGTAAAGCACAGCATGATGCTGCCACCGCCATGCTTCACGGCAGGGATGGGGTCCAAACATGGACAGGATCTCCAAACATGGGCATGGCTTCGCCCATCAGTGATGTCACAACAGGAAGTGGAGGTCAGTGGAGTCGTGGCTCCATTCAACTCAAACTCCAAATGAGCCAATCGTTAGCTTGCACAGTCATGACATCATCACCTGGGATTTCACTAATTGGCTGAAGCCAGGGTGATGTCAGTGTATGTAAACTTCTGAGTCTCCGGCCGAACCCAGTCGGTTGCGGTCCGACTAGAGAAGCAGAACCTTGTGTTCTGCAGGGAGAACCTTAGCAGAACCCAGAATATGGGGGCTTCTGTTTGGGTCCGACGGGTTCTGATCATGAAGCTGGCGGACTCACGCTCCGTCTCCGAACACCCTGACGGAGTTGATGCAGTTCTTGGAGAAGCCGCGGCTCTGCAGGAAGGGGCAGTCGTCACAGATTTCCACGCACTGTCCGGAGAAGTTGCAGGCCTCGAAGAGCTCGATGCGGTAATGTTCTCCATGCTGAGGAACACGGCACAGAGAACACGGCTTAGAATGACCCAGGAGAACATTTCACATCAGATCACAACCAACATGATGGAGCTCTGCTTCCATCACAGCTCAGAACCTGACAGAACCTTTGGCCCAGAGACGCCTCTAAAGCTGCAGGACCTCTGACCAGAGAAGGTCCGTCACGCCTGCATCTTCTGATGCTTCTAAGCTGCAGAACATCTGGGTTCTTCTGACCCGGCTGTTTACCATGCGGATGGGTTTGCAGGATCCCATGTGGTCGTTGTGGGAGTTCCACCTCTGGAATTCTGGGTATTCTCCATGCTCCAGGATGTACTGCTGGCCCTTGAAGTCGGGGTGGTCATAGCAGATGAAGGCTCCGCTCTCCACGCGGATGGAGTTCACCCTGAGAACAGGAAGGAACAGCTTGGGCTTTTATTGTGAAAATCAGGAGGAAATGGTTAGGATGTCCTGAAGCATGGCGCTGGTTCTTCACCTGTTCATGAAGCCACGGTCCTGGAAGTTATCACAGTCACCTCTGACCTCCAGCTTCCTGCCGGTGAAACATTTCCCCTCGTAGAAGGTGATCTGCAGGAGGAGAAGGTTAGCATGTCACTGAGACGTTAGCAGCTCTGCAGCTCTGCAGCTCAGATGGTTCTGATGGAGTCACAGCGACCTGGCAGGTCCATGATGATGATGATTTCAGCATCCACTCAATCCCACCTGAAGCTGCACCTGAGCAGCTCCATGATGGACCCAAACATCAGCTCCATGCCAGTCAGTCAAACCAGGACGGTTGTTCTGGGTTTACCGGGTCACTTTCAGTGTTTCCGGGTCAGAACATGTGTGGCTGTATCACAGACAGCTTACAGATAAAACAATTCGATTTTAATGCGAAATAAGCAGCTAAACCCGAGATAAAACAGAACTTCAATCTAGAGTGTCTAGATCTATGTAATCCAGAGAGAAAAAAACAAATTTGATTTATTTTTAAAACTGTTCTGGAAGATTTATTTTATGTTTTGTAGATCTTCTAACTTTTATTATAAGAGAAAATCCCAGAATTTTCTAGAACAATGCAAACAAAGAGCTTTTACTGCTCACTGGAGTCTGTAATCTCTGAAGTCGCCAGCAGAGGGCGCTATGTCAGAGGCTCTGAAGAACCTCGCCCTACAAGGTGCTGATCAGGCCACGCCCACCCCAAACCTGCTCCCGCCCCCTCCCTCCACAGACTGTTCAATGATGATGCTGTCAGGAAGGAGGTAGGAAGAGGAAGCAGGATGCTAACTATTGCTAGCTCCTTTAGCATAAGGACCTGCAGATGTTCCTATCCACCATATCCTTTGTGTGACAGGATGTACCAGCACAGCCCACCTCACACAGAACCTTAACAGAACCTTAACAGAACCGTAACAGAGACACATTACGTGACACATGCTAACCACCTTTATGTGTTTTGGCTTTAGCCGCTCACTACATTTGAGTAACTTTTTTTCTGAAGGCTGTCGTCTCAATTTAACCAGCATCATCCGTGTTTGTTTCCATCCCATAATACCGGATTCAGCCGTCTGCAGCTCCTCTGCTGCCCTGGATAGATGTCCTACTGTTGGCCCCGCGAAAGGTGAAGGACATGCAAGCATGAGCTGCATCGGACTCAAAGAACGTCTCTATTCTCAGCGTTAATTCACAAACATCGTATGATACGATAAAAAGAGAACGTTGCCCCCTGCAGGCGGTAAACTGTAACTTTACCTTTAACTGTAGAGAAAAGCTAATTAATTTAGACTTTAAATCATAATTATTTAATATCCAGTCTTCTGTGTCCCACCTGGACAGGTGACATCTCAGGACTGAAACCCAGTGAGCCGTTTGTGTTCTGGAACCCAGTGTTTGGGTTCTGATACCCAGTGAGCTGTCGGTTTCCCTGCCCGTCCGGATCACCTGCTACTCACCTTTCCAGAGTACTGCGACATGTTTCTCCAACTGGATGTCGTCCAATCTGTCCTACAACCACACACACAGTGTAACCGAGGAAAAGTTGGACAGCCCAATTTATACGGCAGGGGGGGGGGGCACAAAGGACGAGGCTTTAAAGGTTCAGCTGAGTCAGGCCTTCCTCTGCTGATTCTGCTGCCTGCCTGTCTGTGGGAGTGGGCCATCAATGGAAAGTGCAGCTCTGCAGGTCAACGATAATCCACAGGACAGGCTTCTGCAGAGACAAACAGGCTGAGGGACGACGTCCAGATGAACGAGATCTGAAGGATTTTTATTGTTTTAAAGTGATGATGTCACTGACATGTGATGCTCTTCATACTTAAGATACAAGTGATTTGATCTCAGATGTAAAACACTTTTATAAATCTACAACTCTGACCAACAGGTCAGTTTGTGTCTGCGGGGAGCCGTAGCTCCGCCCCCTCTGCTCCTCCCCTCCTGAAGGATAAACAGGTTCCTAAAATGGAACCAACCAATCAAATGCCCCGTTAGCCGCATCAGGTGCGACCCTCTGAACTGTTGATGGCGACGTTTCCTTTTATAACCATCCTGAGTGCAGAGAGTCGGGAAAGGAACTACTTGTCCTCACAGGCAAGATGAAAAGAAAACAAAGCTACGCCCCCTGGTGGCAGGAAAAGGAGGCTGCAAACACCAGATGACTGAGGAGCAAAGAGGACTGATTGCCAACACCACCATCCTCCAGAGGGGGCGCTGTTGGCTTAATGACTGAAGTTGATTTATCCACACGTCAGTGAACGCACCACCTTGGTTTACCACCGAATCATCAACTTTATTTATGAAAATAAGAATTAATGAAACTCAGCCCACAATACTATTTTTAAAAGTTTGCTCAGAACAATAAATCACAGAAAAAAAGACCAAAATAATAGTAGAAAAAGATCCACCATCAGCGGGGTTAAAGGTCAAATAGTTTTATTAGAGGAGCATGAAGGAAAACGTTCAGCAGCAGGCAGGGAACAACCTGATGTCTGATGCTGCCCCCTGCAGGCCTCAACCTGCACTGCTGCACTCAGACCTGCAGCAGAAGCATGATGATGATGTCAGCTTCATCAGGATAACGCTGCAGCCTCCTCATCCTCACCTGCTAACCTCCACAGGAACCTTTTATGTTGTTGTGCTGCTGATGTTAATGTTCTGCTGTGTTTCAGGTTCTTCTAAAACTGCAGAACAAAGACTGAAGATCGGAGGTTCTCCAGGTTAAAGGTTCTGTTGCACATTTATGTAACAGGAACAGAGTTAAGTTATCAGGAACAAATCATGCTTCATTTGGAGGAGAGATGAACCGAAGGTCCGAACTGAACCACATGGTTCTACTGGAGGAAACACTTCCTGTGGTCAGACTGTGGGTCAGTTTACATGATGAGCCCCAGACCCAAACAAATGGAACATTTAGTTCTACCTACAAGATTCTTGGCCCACTTCTTTTCTCTCTTTATTTACTGCCTCTGGGTTCTATCCTTAGGAAACATGGGATTTCTTTTCA
>JAUZNJ010040272.1:0-10425 GCA_034780135.1 Jordanella pulchra | reverse complement strand
TGCTGACATAAAATAACTTCCTATTTATTTTCTAATTCACTTAAATGGGAGGGACTTTGCCTATTGCGAAATGTGAGATGATATGCATGAAGTCTAAAGTTGCCACTGTTTTTAGATTAAGAACTAGGGCAGCAACTAACGATTATTTTGCTAATCACTTCATCTGTTGATGATTTTTTTTTTCAATTAATCGATTAATAATCGGATGGTAAAAGGTTCCTGAAATAAGATGTTTTACAGAATTAAACCAGGTGAAAGTAAAACTTTACCACCTGAGGAGTTCGGGATAGAGCATATTGATGGACGATAAAAGTTTTTTAAATCTTCAATACAAAGTATTCATATAGGGTTTTTTTTCACAATTTAGTGTAAATTCTGCTCTAAGTGGGGTGATCTGTCAACTAAAGGTATGTTTTAGAGTCTCTACACTCCAGTTAACGATTAATGTATTACTAAATTAGTTGACGATTATTTCAATAATCGATTAATCACAATTAATCCGATTCATTGCAGCCCTATTTTGAATACATATCTATTCATAGATAAGAAGGAAATACTGTCATCACCTCATATTTGATCTTCTCTCCCTTCTTGGCCTTCTTCAGCTGCTCCAACGCAGACTTCCTGCCCACCTTCTCCCGCTTTTCTCGTCTGGAACGAGACTTTGCCAAACCGCAAGCATCGTCCTGGTCATCTGTTAAAATATGGTTAACATGATTATTGTGAACAAATAACTTAAGTGTTTATAAACAGCAGCATATGAATTTTAAATACAAGCTCCTTCAAATGAAAGCATATTTGAAATAATGACGTTTTTTTCCCCGATTTTAAGATTATTTATATCCGATTCTAAATTGGCACACAGACAACTTTCAAAAACTGATCAAAAGATATTGAAAAGATTAACCCTGTAGAGCCCTTTTGGTGACAATAACTTGAACTTGTCATAATCCAAAGTTATCCATCAGCCTCTATTTGGTGTCAATGAATTTGTAATCCAACTTCCACAGTTTGCCTCAAGCTTGAATCCCTTTTTTTCTAGTCATTTACATCTGTAGATCTACCACTGTGTTTATGTTAATCCTTGTTATTTCATCGTTTCTCTGATGGGTCTGATTTCAGCATTTATTTGGGAGGACATCAATATCTTACATCATAGGTGATTGTCTAAAATGACAAATGAATAACCATTCTCACATTAGAATGGACTTCAACTTCACCGAAAACAACATTTTATCCCAAATAGACAGCTAAGATTTAACTTTTTAGTTAGTTACTACTGTATTCCTGCATTGCTTTAAAACAAACCTGTATACTCTATTCCGGTTAACTTCAAGACTTTTACAGTTAATAAAGTTTATCATACTTTGTAATTATCCGTTAATCAAGTGCACCTGACTAGTAGCTAACTGCCAAACACAAGCAATGGTCATTTACTGCGGTAAAATCGCAGTAAGGCCGAAACAGTTTTATTTTTCTTGTCCTATTTTACCTTTAATGTTTTTAACACTGCCTTGTTCTCTTTATATCGTAAACAATGCTACATTTATTTTACAAATCTATGCAAATGTATCTAACCCAGTCGCAAAAGCATTACTAAAAGTATGCTAGCTGGTGTTAAAGGAAGCTAGCTGTAATGTTAGCTAATAACTTTGGTTTTAACGCAAAAATAGCAGCGGTCTCCTAACAGAAGGCAGGAGACAAAAACCCACCGCCGTCCGGAACGTCCACATCTTTTTCTGGGTCTGCAACTGGAGCCATGACTTCTGTTTTTTTATCTTTATCCTAAGAGCTGAATGACAGCAGGACAACAACAGAGCAACCCGCGCCAAAGCGCCTTCCCGGGGAAAGTCATATGCAGGAAATGACATCAAGAGCCGTCAGCCAATGACTGAACATGCTATTTCCCATTTGCCCACATAGTGGCGCTGTTGCGCAACAAAAGGTTCGTGTTTACATCAGTTCAATAGTAGTTTAATATGCTGTAGAAAGTAGTCTTAATTCATTTAATAACTGCAAAATCATTGATAATTGTTCATGTAGCCATCTATTTAGATTTTTAAGACATACAATAGAACATTATTTAATAGGTAGATTAGATTAGTTTGTTAATCATTAAAATACTTTTGTCTTTTTCTCAAAGGCTCGTTTCAGAAGAAAATTTCAGGCCATTGTTCTCCATTTTTCAGGGTATGAGCCACTGTACCTCAATGATATCCGTCTCCATAGAAACCAGGCGGGTCCGTAAAGGGCACAATAGATTTCTCTCCCAGACTGGGGCCACAGAGGAACTACAGCAATACTGGGAACACAAAGCACAGTTTGTCTCATATACGAGCTTCTCTCTCAAGCTTTTTGTGTAAGCACCCCTAATATCTATTAAACAGTATTATAGAATATTAATTTGGAAGTTTTAGTTCCTGTGTTTTACATTTCTTTTATAAAAGGTTGGTAAACTTTCAGGATGTGGTTAGATATTTGAAGCGTGCAACAACTTTGTGAATGGCATTAATAACAATATAATCAGATGTAAATACACTATTTAAAGTATATTAGGCCTGAGCATTGGACAAAAACAATGCCCAAATGGGCCTATCTATGCCTATGATCCATTTTTAATCATGTTTATAAAGCAGTTACAACTATAACTTACAAGCTTAAAGCTTGAGCTTGGTTTTTTGTTTGCTTTCATGACACAAATTCATTTGACAAACAATACTTTACCTCAAACGCTTCCATTAAAAAAAAAAAAAAAAAAAAAATGTGTATTTTATTTTTTATACTTCATAAAATATGATTAACATTGTATTAGTAGTAGTAATAGTACAGTAGTATAAGGAATCAAAGTTAACTGTACTAAATGATGCTAAATGACCATAGATAATTATTATTAAATGTATGGCTCTTATAAATACACCATACTCTGATGAAGCATATCACAGATGCACCTTGTACATTTTTTATCATAGCATAATAATAACAGGGCAACCATTATCCAGAAGTTTTAATATTATAATTTTATATAATATTACAGTAATGCTGTTGTTAAATTATCATAAAAATAGGACCATCAGTTTCAAACAAAGACACTACAACAGTTTTATTGCAAAATCAAAACAACAGTTAGCATTGTTCTATTAACAAATACATTATTTTTTAGAAACTGTTTTTTCTTATTCATACAAAAATGCATGACTGAAAATCAATATCTCTTGAAGCAAAATAAAGTGTTTCACAATTTTTATAACAATGTGATGGCATATTTTTGCAGAGATGTTACAAGAAAAACAATAAAATACAAACAAACATCAATATACATATTAGTCTTTATTAGTGATGACCATAACAACATTTCTTCACTATTTTGGGTTTCTGGGCTGCAACTACTTCCAAACATAGCATAGTTATCTAATTATTTTTTAAGTTAGAGAATGGGTTAAAATAGATATAGAAGTATTTGAAAATAGGTCCAAACCAGAAAAATAATAAAATGTGGTTCATTATTTTCATGAAAAAAAAAACAAATTGTTTTATAAAAGCTGATATGTTTGATCCTTCATTGGTGACTGGCAGTTTCAGGGGGTTTGCTGCCCAGTCAAGTAAGTTTAAATAAAGCTGGTGCTTTTGGCTGCACTGGCAGCAGGTAGTTCCTCGAGGAAATGAAATCAGCATCTGTTTTAAGATTGTCAGCACATTGGAACATTGAGTACTCTATCTGTTTACTGTGAATTGTTGCCATTGCTGACATTGGACTATAGAAAACATAGTAGACCAAATATGACGATGGCTCCTAAATCCTCCCTGGCTGAGGACACTTCTTTGGGCCAATAGAGCCTTTAATTGTATGACAATTCTTTTTCCAGGAATGGAGTAGTTTAACACAAGAACTGCCGCTTTGTCGAAAATGGACATACTGCTGACTATTGATTCTTTACATTCTTTCTTGTGACTTATTCACCCTTTTCTGATGCACATTTTCCTTCCACTAAACTATCCATCATAACAAAAGAAAGAGTTTCAGATTATCTACACAGACTTTTATGTAGTCAGTCATTACATTTATACAGTGCATCCCAATCTGCCTCAAAACAACCTTGCAGGGCTTCTTCAGCTTAATTTGACCATTTTCTTACAGTTCTTTTCAATGCAGGTTGTCTCTTATAAAATGGTGCGTACTCTGAGCAGAAAAAACGAGATTGTGATCTGATTTCCCAAGAGGAGGTCTTACTTAAGAGATGTAGGGGTCCTTCACATTTGCATAAAACAAGTCCAAAGTCATGTTTCCTCTGTTACAGCAGCTGACAAACTATTGGAATGTTGGCAGTGTAGCAGAGAGTGAGGCCTGATTAAAATCACCAGTTACAGCTACAAATGGATTTGGGTATGGTGTGTGTAGCTTAGAAACGATGGAATACATAATGTGGTGTCGGCAAAAGGTTGAATATAAAAGGTTATTAACAGTAAACTGGTAAACTCTCTGGACAGATAATATGGCCCAAAACCAACTGCCAACAGTTCAATATCTGGGCTGCATTGACGAAACTTCACAGTAACATGTTCTGGATGACGCCATCTATTGTTCACAAGCACTGCCAACCCACCTCCTTTGAGTTTTCCAGTCTTCTTTTGATCTCTGTCTACTTAAATGGCCAGAAAGCCTGGCAAAAGAATTTTAATTGTGACAAACAATAACAAGCAAAAGGTGAATATTTTAAATCAACTTATACTAAATTAACTTTTAGATTGTACCCTAATTTACCCAAATTGATCCACAACTTTATATAAATTGAGTGACTTATTGTGATAAGTGGCCAAAAGCAGTTGCATATAAAATAGTCACCAGGCTACAATAGGAGGAGGGTCAAAGCCTGTGTGACAGGGAGATTATCTACTGTATGTGTCGCTTTGTGGGCTGTGACCCCCCACTTGTAGCTACTTATCAGAGGTGGGCAGACAAGTTGGACAGGGTGGGCTCCGTTTATTCTGCTGTGCTGTAGCAAAACGTCTATAGTTCCTCATATATTCATACAAACGACTAGGAAAAGCGGAGATAAGTCGTTTAAAGTCGTTTACTACAGGAGAACGATGGTGAAGCAGCGGCGGGTCAGAGCGCCCTCCTGCTGTGCAGCCGTTTCGCCCCTTTGTTGCAGAAGAGGATCGTGGAGGGTAAGAGGACTTCATTTCGGTTTAATTTGTTTTTTTATTAACGAACAGTTTGGCCAATATAACGCATCTCCTACTAAAACAATGCAAACTATTTTACTGTTGAAAATCTTTAGAGACAGAAAAATCCTTTTTGGAGACTACGGAGGAAAAGAGGTTATAAGTCTTTATTTTACAAGAGGATTTTCCTTACTAATGAATTTACTTTCATAAGATTATTTTGAAGTAACTTAAATATGTATTTAACACTTGACCTAAATATGAAGCGTTTAACAGTTTGGTTTGTAACGTTATGACGCTTCACTCCACCAATCCCCAGAGTTTATGCTGCTGAAGTGGGCGCTGATTGGTCCAATACGGGACGTCTCTCTCCTCTCCTCCATCACCATAGAAATGGCCCAGATTGTGTACAAAGACAGACGCCCACTGGCAAATGTTAATTAAATATCTCATAAGAAATGTAATCCTCTTGTGTCATAATTATGAACGCCAAACACCCTTGTAATTATAGCCAATTTAAGTGTTTTAATATCTTTGCATACGTTTCAGACATATTTTTTTTCTGATAATAATAATAATAGAGCAAAAGCAACCAAGTGAGACCTCTTCCGTGCGCCTTTTCTGTATCGGGGTAGAATAGGTGCGCCCTATTTATCAACCGGAGAGGCAGTTGGTGCGCCGAGTTGTTTGCACATCATTGCATTTGGTTGCAATAACTGATAAATACAGTTAATATGATACTTATTTAGACATAGTGAGCGGAAATCAATGATCGAACAGTCCATCAAAGTGGATCAAGTGTAATACCAAATATGAGTCAACTCTATTATAGAGTAGATGGGTCTGTGATGCTATGAGCGTGTTGCTCTTAAATGGCCATGTGAATAATGTCAGAGCACTGAGATTGACATTTAGGAATACAATAAATGATGTCCATAAACCATTTCACGATGTCTGCTAGCAAATACTTTATTCAGTCAGCAGTCAAAAGTGTAATAAACTCAGATTACGCCGACAGGTCTATTCTAACTTGATTCTGCCATCCCTACAAAAAGAAACTCCTCCCCCTTTGAGTCCTCTTCACATTTAACTAGGCCACCCTCCGGCTCACTGTAAAGGATTACACCCTGTGAGAAAAAGGGTAAGGAGGAGGGAGTGGGAGAACAGAGGGAGCAGGGAGTGGGCGGGGAAAACAGAGGAGACAGAGTGGCGAGAAGAGAAGCATCTCCTCATTGATGCTGAGTCACATAACAGCAAGAAATCAGCTGCATCCCATGAGGCTCTGGGAAAAATGGAGGAGCTAGAACACACCTGCCCTCATCCCCGGACGGTAGGGCGGCTGTGCATGTTTGGTTCTCCTTCTGCCTGATGAGACAATGAAGACTGATTGTGTATGTCTGTGTGTGTAGGTGTGTGTGTCTGAGAAAGAGGAATGGAGACAGGAAGTAGAGGGGAAACAAAAGGTCCTCCTTTATTCCCTGTTATGAAACAGATCCTGGATGCATGAGTATGAGGGAGATGCTCGGAGTGCTGAGTTGACAGTCCTTGTTGTTGCTGAGGGGGTCTGCCAAATCAAGAGGAATGTCCTGCTGAGTGATGACTGTTGCAGTGATATCGTAAAGCCTCTCGTGTTTGGACACTCTGCCTTAATCCTCCTTGATACAAATCATCTTGTCAGTCCTATTGTCTCCCTAAAACCTTCATTCACCGATATCTTCTCTTCACCCTATATTCTTCTAGGCAGCCTCTCTCTCCCTTGGCTGCTTGTGTTATTGCATGGACAGTGTCCTTTTTTCTACAGCTTTAATCCTTCTAATGCCAGATGTTCCATCTTGTGCCAGATCGGGCTTTAGACTGAGCCCGCTCTGGCCACACGTCCTGATAGGCCTCTATACACTCCTGATCACAAAGTTTAACCTTGGCCATCTGCTCTGCATTGTGCCAGAGGAATCAGAGGTAATGATGCCTCCTCCTGAAGGGATAGTTGTAGCTACTGCTGTCTGACCTTTGAGTCTTCACATGCAGAAAAATATTAAAGAAATAAAAATAAATCATTCATAGCAATATCAAGGTCTGTAATAAAAGAAATCTGGGGGAAAATCCAACCTTTTTAACCCAATTAAGTGCATTAGTTGTGTAAAATATAGACTTAATAAGGACTTTTTGAGAACATCCTTGTTGGATGGTCAGGGATAAAACAAAAGATTTTTTGTCATGTTGTAGAATATGGTGAGAGATCTATCAAGCTGTGGGCCATTCTCTTCTCTCAATAACAGTATTAGAGTATATCACAAGTTCTTAGTAAAGCTATGACATTTTAAATAAATATTTGGCTGCTTTAGCTAGTTCACTGAAAACGAGTCTTAGTTGGATCTTCTAGTAGAATCAAAGAGTCAAAACAGGTAGTATGTATGGAAAAGGTACGGCAATCGGACAGTTTCCACACAGAAATCCTGTTAAAATAAAAAGCAGAAAAAAACATAAATTAACTAGAAAAGAAGATTTTTGGACAAGGCAAAGAGCTCGACTAAAGGGGGTGCTCCAACCTTTTGAAACTCTAAATTCTCATCCTATTGGCTAGAGGGTATAATATCAGCAGGGATGTTTGTCCATAGATTATAGAAGTGTGTATCTCTAAAAATGTTTGTAACAACTTCAAAAAGGAGAGCAGCAATGCACAAAAGAATGTACACAAGCTGCAGTTTGATAAAAATTTAACTTAATTTAAATGAGCTTTTTGTGAATCTTTCTTTATTTCACCTGTTTGATTAAAGAGTGGTTCTTAACTGCAGCATATACCTCTGACTTAGTCCTGCTTCATAAGTGTATCATCCACTACTAGGGCAGGAGGATTTCAGCATCTCTTGCATGAGTAGATATCCAGAACCGCCTCACAGTTTCTATGTGATTGAAAGTCTATCAAACGTTCTGTTTACCTGAAACCCGTCACCATTTCAGACTCTATTTTTCGCCTCTGCTCCTGCAGGAAGCACTGACGTCAGGGGCCTGACTGAACCTGTTTATACGCTCTCTTCCTCCTCTCTCACTCCCACGGCTTTCTGCTCAGTGCTGTTTCTCTTTCAAGGGTGTGAATGAGATTGGGTGAATATTCCCTGCAGTCAACAGATGGCACACAAAACACAGGTTTCCAGGAGGGGATGAAACCGCAACACTTTGACCTTGA
Source organism: Jordanella pulchra (assembly GCA_034780135.1). NCBI lineage: Eukaryota > Metazoa > Chordata > Actinopteri > Cyprinodontiformes > Cyprinodontidae > Jordanella > Jordanella pulchra. Next base: position 2,078 of record JAUZNJ010040272.1, on the reverse strand, counting down.
TGACATTCTCGGCACAGCCGGATAACTAACTTTCTTATCAATTTGGCTTTTAATTTCCCTCCCGTCGACTCAGAGTGAAAGAAAGCTTTTGCGTCCCTTCAGCACCATGCCAGGTTACATACGTGTCCTGTCATTATTTGCAGTACATGCAGAGAGGTGAAAGCCAGTGATCAATAGCACTGAGTGCAGCTCTTTCTGTTGTCTCAGAGTGCAGAGTGAGCTTCAGCTGTAGTCAATACCTTAATGGTGGTTACTGTAAGTGAGAGACAAGGGGCAAACGGTTGTGCTCAGGGGTCTTCCTCTAACCCAGTGCTTTTCTGTCTCAGACTCTCACCGAGCCTGCCATCTTTGCCGCGGAGACCAGCTGCGACTGCAGCGCACCTCATGAGAAGCTCAGCATTGCACAAGCCCGCCGAGGCACCCCAGGTATCCATCCACCGTCACTCTGATCTTGCTTCTGTTCTCACTTTATCTCTTACTCATATTCTCTCCATTTTGAAGATTATATTTTATCAGCTATATCTAAATTCCTCCATAGTGCAGTGCAAAAGTATTAAAATGTTTTTTTTAATATATTTTCTTACATTGTAAATCACTTCCCTCAGTACATCAGTGCTTTGGTTCCATTATGAGCAGAGATATTTTTAAACATGTATGACATTATATTAATACTATCCATTTAGTTTATCTTGAGAATTTTACGATCTAATCTAAATCAAAGTTATTAAGTCAAACGGTCTGAGTGGCTGTGCATCATTTCAAATTTGTATCTCAGTTTAATTAACTGTAAATGAATTCAGTTATGGGAGGACTTTTTATGTAGGTCTTTAGATTAAGTTTTTACAGTTTCGGTTTTAGCATTTAATGACCAGAGAGTAAATGTGATTATGATTTTATTTTTTGTACCTTATTAAAAAGTTCACATGTTTTATATTTTACAGTTTCAGCTTCTAATGCTTCGGGAGATGGTCTTGATGATTTTTTATTTTTTTTTTAAAGAAGACTTTTAGAGAGGAGTGACCTCAGTTTGACTGCTTGATAAAAGTACTTGGATTTCTGCTCTTTCTGCAAGTGTCCTGCTTCACTGCACTGGAACATTGGGTTTTATTCACACTGACTGACTGAAACTTTTTTCCTGATTAATCAGTTTAGAAGCTCTATGAACCCTGAGAGTTTTTCCCAGAGTTTTGCTATTTCAGACTACTTAAGATGTTTTGCTTTTTCCCTTATTTGATGTAGGTGTTTTATCCATCCTGTGTATCAGGTTTATAACTATTACCAACATTCATATGTAGAATTTTGGCAACCTGTTGGATTTTTCTTTGACCAGTTGTTTGCAACAGAAACAGAAATGTTACTTTACCAAATCTGTTAAACCTTCAGCCTTGGTCATAATTTTTAGGATTGATGGAAATCTTGCTTTTCCACAAATTTACAACTTAATTTGTCTTTAGATTTGTTGATATTTGTCTTTATATCCAATTCTGTAAGTTTTGATGCAGAGTAACTTGTGAAAAGAAAAGGCAGTTTGTGATTTGTATCCATGAAAGGTGTCAAACTTACAGACTTTATTACTGTGGTCTTAGATTCCCTCCTGAAATGATCCAGCACAATGTTTCTAGCTCTGTCATATGAAAAAATCTGGTAATAAAATGGTTCATTGGTCAGAAGAGTCAAAGTTTAAGTCTTTTTCATTAACAAAATATACCCCCATTAATAATAATACCATAGTTAACCTAGGATTATTTCTCTAAAATGTGAGCTATAAAAAAAGAGCAAATTAAAAGGATTGCAGCCTTTAAGCAGTAAAGCAAGAATGAGTCACAATCTATCAGGATTTGGTTCTAAAGCTGGAATCCAGAAAATGTTAGGAATCTTAAAACCTTGCATAATCCTGATAGATATATAAAACGAATATGAAACTTGTAAAATGTTTATTAATGAACAACAGCATACCATAGATACAGTTATGGCCAGAAATATTTGGACAGTAACACAATTGTTGGGCTCTGCATGCCACCACATTGGATTTGAAATGAAACCTCTACAACAGAATTCAAGTGCAGATTGTAACGTTT
>JAUZNJ010040271.1:0-10425 GCA_034780135.1 Jordanella pulchra | reverse complement strand
GATGGATGGATGGATGGATGGATGGATGGATGGATGGATGGATGGATGGATGGATGGATGGATGGATGGATGATATCTTCTGCTGTTTTTGTTTAGTCACTGGGTCAGACGACCTCTCCAAGATGGCGGCTGTAGTCTATGGGCCCCAGCAGCCAATGTTGGGTCTAGTTTTGATTATGTTTACAGTACTTGAGTAGGAAAGTTGTTTGGAACATTTTTATTTTTAAAAGCTGTATATTATCCAACATCATTGTTGTAACGATACACTTTAGAATAAAGCAGAAGCTGATCTAAAACTGTCAACAGTTTTTATAACATTTTTGTGTCGCTGTGAGCCAGAATCTTTCTGTACCTACATAAAGGATTGGTGCCTGGTTGCAAATTTACCATCTGAGATGTGTTTATCCTTGAGCCCCATTACTTCCTTCTGGGAGGCCATCATGGTGTCCAGCAGTGGGAACCACAGATCCTGTAGGGTGGGTGGGGGGGGTGCCATTAGCTGCAGTGATGGGGTTCCCACAGTGAAAACACTCTGCTTACCTTTCTTTGCTCTTGGTTCAGGTTCGGACAATTCCGATGGCAGAAGAGAATCATTTGGTTCAGTGAATTCCTCACAGTCATCAGCGTTAAATCCAGCTCCTCTTCATCCCGTCTGTCAGCTGCTCCTTCTCCGTCCCGGTTCAACTCAGCAGCCAGGCTGTGCAGTCTTTCCTTCAGGGTCTTCAGAGGAGAGAACAAACATTTAGAGCAGATCGCTAAAACCCAGTCCAAGATTTTCAATGAATCAAAACCTCCTGCCTGAAGCAGCTACTTATAGCCAATGTCTGAAATAAAAGTCATCAGCTTCTGTTGATCTGTACCTGCAGCAAGCCAGCAAACGCCCCATGGATATCTCCCTTCTTCTCCAGGAGGAAGGCCTTGGCTTCATTACAGCCGTACTTGTCCGTTATCTGAAGACAGAGGCACATCACCTCCAGCTCATTGAGCATCGCCAGCAGCATGAAGCGGTGGGAGCCCAGGATAAAAGCAGTTACCTCTATAGCCTCCTCAAGTCTGTAATGCTGAGATGTTTGCAGGAACTTCAGAAGCTCTTGGGGTTCAAACCGGCACATCAGGTCCAGCAGAAGCTCATGGAGTTCGGAGCCAAGAGGCAGACGTGACGCAGGCTGAGAGGCTTCCCTATAAGGGAGAGCAGGAAACACAGAGAGTGACGGGACCAGGATGAGAAGGGAGGGTTGGAGGACGGCGGATGTCGAGCAAGAGGCAAACCGTACTGAGGCTCCAGAAGGCAGCGGAGAAACTGGAAGAGCAGCTGGTCGTCCTGCAGAGGCATAAAGACAAGGAGAGGACTCAGAGAAGCCCTGGAACATAAAAGACTCCCCCCAGCTGGTTGGCTGCAGGGCCTACAGCAGCAGATAGCCCAACTAACCAGCTAACACTGGGCTGGATTTACACAGCAGACTTTATTCAGCCTGCTTTGGTTTTCTGTCACGTCTTGTTTTTGCTAGCGAGTTGTATTAAAGTGTTATTGTTCCTTCTGCTGGACAGGAATGACTCTAAGATGGAGGGACCTGCAGTCCTGGCTGCAGAACTTCTGTTCGGGACGTTTAACCTGTCATTACAGCAGCAGAACCACAGAGCGTCTAGAGCAGATCCATTTCCGCAGGTTTGGGTTGTTTGGATGTTGGTGTCAGAGAACACGTCCTGCAAGCTGAGGGAGATCCGCGCCAGCATCGCTAAGCAACAGGTGGTGGACCGCGTATGAATTTAATATTTTGTTCACTGCTACAGCGGCTTGCTGATAGTAGCAGAACCATCCTAAAAGATATCGATTTTTTTTTAAATAGGAGAATAAAGTTGTAATGTAAGATATAGGGATTAAAGTTGTTACATTACAAAAATGCAGTCCTAATATTAAGTCTAAGAGTATAAAACTTTAACGATGAAAAATTCAAGTCATAACATCATCAAAGAAAAAATGTGATATTATGAAAATAAAGTCATAATAAATCTTTCTAATGTCCTACTTTAATGTAAACTCTTAGCAGAAAGCTACGTCTTCTCCCTGAGCTGCAGTTTGGTTGATAACTTCATCAAAGCTTTCATCTTAAAACAAGATTTTTCTCTCACATCAATATTATAACCTTTTCCTTTTAATGTTACTACTTTTTTCTCATCAAAATAGGACTTGAATCTCATGATAAAAAAAGTCTTGGTCTGGTCCAAACAAATGCACCTTTTCAGTAGTTAAGCTTGGATCAATGTCAGCTTGATTTGTTTGATGAAGGTTTGGATCAGTTGCTTGGTGCTGATTGTTTGCTTTAAAATTCACACCTGGATAATAAGATCCAGACCGAGCAGAGAGAGGAGCCCTGGTCTGATTAAGAGGACTGAATGTGGCTGGTGTGAACTCCCCTTCAGGTGATTCCACTGGTGTCGCTGTGTGGATGATATTCTGCTCAGTAAGCATCATCATTTCCAGACCTGTACTAAAACTAGCAGCTATGTTTTCAGTCCAAAGTTTTCCAAATTTCACGTCTGGTACACCCGGTCCGTTACGAGCTCAAGGTCAGGTTCCTTCTCCACCCTTCTCCATCACATCACTGACTTACTGATTATCCTTCACTGATTTCCCCTCAGCCACAAATCTCACCTAAACGTCAGGGTAAAGGATAAAGTGTCTAAAACATGGAAGGAATTTAAAAAAATGAAGGTTACGTCTTTGTTATATAAAGCCTGAAGCGATCCCGATGAGTGGGTTTACCTGCAGCTCAGAGATGATGGATTCCACCTCATCGGTGAAATGCCACGTCACCAGGTCGGCTAACTTAGCAGGATCCAGGCTAACCAGCTCCTGGAAACACAACATGTTAAACAGCCTTGATACAAAAACAGCCTTTTAGCCTGTGGCTAAAATAGAACTGGATGAAACCATACGTCCCATTTACTCCAGCTGAGCCCTTGTTCCCTGCTGCTCTTAGCCACCTGTATTCATTGTAATCTGACCACTAACAGCACGGCTCCTGACCTGCATGTGCTGCAGCACCTTCTGCTTGACCTTTAGCTTCTCCTCAAGGCTGTAGCCTGGCATGGACATCAGGTTGTGGATGTAGCTGAAGATTTCAGACTAAAATAATAAACAAAGAACATTTACAAACAAGTATAAGAGGAAGACATAGCCTACCTGACATGGCTGACCCTCTCCTAGCTGCTTCCTGTCAGCTAGCTGAAAGAAGGCTCCACTGCTTCTCACTGGCTTAAAACTAAATTGATATCAAACCGACCACAAAACGGTTTTAAAACAACGACTTTCTAGGCTGAGCTTGGCCTGCAGCTGGCTGTGTAGAGATGCTAGCCTAACTTACCAAACAAGCTGACATCAGCTCGTTAGTCCGGAGTACAATTAGCTCGGTTACTTAAAAAAATAAGTTTATAGCAGCTGTCAGCATTGAGTGGGTGTCAGAATGATGGAAAATGTTAAAGATAACATTTTTATTACCATCATTTACCCTGAGGATCTCATAACCAGCCGCTGTCTTCCAGTTCACCACACTGCTAACACTGAGAACTGAAGCATTAGCTAGATCCCAACCCCTGTGGTACCTGACGCAGAGGGTCTCTCAGATAGCAGTCCACGATGCGTTCATACAGATGTTTCTTCTCATACAGGAACTCACAGATCTGGTAGCTGGAGGCAGACAGTTTAATGTCAGAGAAAACTCAACGCCACAGTGGGGCTCTGTTACCATGGTGACTCATTTATTATTATCATGAAGGAGGATTTTTCCGAGAGTTGATCATTGATAACCAATGATTTAAGCTGACGGTCCCACATATGGTCCAAGGTTTGGGTCAGAACCCGGTACCAGTCAGTCCCTTAGACTGAAACCATGATGCTGCTTTAACCTTTACGCTGAGGACAGAACAGGTACGGTTCTGGTGGAACCCGGGTCAACAAAGCGGGTTTGCTTCCCTCAATCAACTCAACAAAAAGAACTGATCCGATGTACAAATATCATCATCATGTCTGGTTGGTAACTTACAACTTTGCTTTCTCTGCCAGAGTGAAGAGCCTTTCTTCATTGAACTGGACCACCCCCCCAACCTGGAGCAGCTCCAGCAGAACCTAAGAACCACACAAAGAATCAAGAACCTTTTTCTAATCTCACTGCGTCTCAGCACCAGTGTTGTACTTAACAGGGAGATGAAGAAGTGAGCAGAGCAGAACCAAACCAAACCTTCTGCCATAAGAAAACAATTCACACAGCAGCACATTGACTGATGCTTCTGAACAATATAAAGCTAAAATAAATATTCCCTGCTGAGGGATAAAATCCAAAATGAACAACATTAATGTTCAATAATGGCTGATAAACACTGGAGCCCCTCTGATCTTAAAACTAAATCTTAATGATCTGAGAGGGAGACCAGTTTCAGTGTTTATATCTACCTGCTGCCTTTCAGTGTGACGAGAATCATCATCTGGGCAACAGAGGAACTCAAGGACCTGAGGAGACAGAGAGGAGGAATCGACACATTCAATCTTTACATCTTTATTGACTCCACTCTATTGCACAAACACCATAAAACCCAAAGGATTCATTCAACTGTGAATAACAATGCCTTTAGCCTGATTTGTTATTTTTGCTAAAATAACAAAGACCAACTAAAATTGTTAAATGATTTTTCTTTTTGAAGAGTTTGTAGTGAGACAGCTGATGCTTTGATCAGAGCTTTCCTCCCTGAGGACATGAAGAGACCAACACACAGTGTCTGAAAGCTTCTGAAACTTCTGAAAGCACTCAGCATAAATCACTGAGGCGATCCAAACCTCAGCTGTCATCAGAAGGACGCCCTGACTCTCTACTTTTGTCTCGTCAAGAAGCCTTTTACCAGGTGCCAATGGCATGAGGTCAATAAGACCAAAGGGACTGAAGGAAGTAAAACTATGAGAGATGTTTCCATTAAATAATCTCCATGTCCTGCTACAGTGTCTTGCTTGCTGTCCCTGCTGTAGATGACGGTCTCAATAAAAAGACCTCATCAGCAGCAGAGTCCACACTACTGCTAACACTAGAACATCATCATATCTTATCTGTGCAACCTTGTTACAGTCTGAAAATCACTTTGCACAGCGATTCCATTTACTTGAATTTCAAATCAAATGTACACATGAATAAAAGCTGGAGAGTTCTGCAAATACAGGGGTAGGTAAAGGTAGAACCTATACGGCCAAACCTATCCGTATCTATACCGTCCTTCAGAAATTGAATTGAGTGTAATTAATTTTAGGAGAAAATAAATTCGGCAGAACTCATTCTAACCCCTTCTCATATCCTCTTTTATTCTCTTAAGGGTACTCAGGAGACTCAGGTTTTTGTGTTATTGCACTTTCCTGATGATGTAGCGTTAGCAGCATTAGCAGTTAGCTACCCTTGGTTTACCATAGTTAAAAAAGTTAAACAAACAACAAAACAAAAGGATGTCTGCAAGTGTCTGATTAGTAGAATAGAGACAGTAGTGGAGACAGCAAGGCGGGTTAATGCTAGTTAATGAAGGCAAGTTGGGCTAATATTAGCATGATGATAGCAAGGCAACCTAAAGTTAGCTTTATGATGGCAAGGTGGGCTAGTTTTAGCATAATAAAAACAAAGCGGGCTAATGTTAGCATGATGATGGCAAGGTAAGCTAATGTTAGCATGATGATAGCAAGGCGGGCTAATGTAAGCATGAAGATAGCAAGGCAGGCTAATGTTAGCATAATGAAAACAAGGCAGGCTAATGTTAGCATGATGATAGCACGGTGGGATAATGTTAGCTTGATGATGGCAAGGTGGGCTAATGTTAGCATGATTATAGCACAGTGGGCTAATGTTAGCATGATGATAGCAAGGTTGGCTAATGTTGGCATGATGATAGCAAGGTGGGCTAATGTTAGCATGATGATAGCAAGGTGGGCTAATGTTAGCATGATGATAGCAAGGCAGGCAAAGGTTAGCATAATGATAGCAAGGTGGGCTATATTTAGCGTAATAAAAACAAGGCGGGCTTATATTAGCACTATCACAGCAAGAAGGGTAAATGTTACCAGGATGACAGCAAGGTGGTCTCATTGAAGTATTTTGCATTATGATTGCAAGGCAGTCTAAAGGTGATAGCAAGGTAGGCTAATGTTAGCACGATGATAGGAAGGCAGAAATTCGAAGAAGAAATCAGGGCATGAACAGGACAAAATGTTCTTCAGCTGAAGTTCTAATTTTTGGAACAAAGGAAGAGTGTTTAAATGTTAGCGTCCAGCTTCAGTTAATACAGCTTTAAAGCTCTAATCAGGCTCTAAGTCTGGGTGTACTGATGGACTCAGACCTGAACCTAAAGAGGTTTGTAAAGACAGGGACAAAGTGGCCCTTCTATCACCTAAAGAACATCTCCAGGATTAAAGGACTAATGTTGAAAAAATACTTCCTGCTTGGTTCAGCTTTAGTAGATATGATCCCTGCAGCGGTGTCTTCAAAGGTCTGCCTAAAAACTGGATTAGACAGCTGGATGTCTCTGATTTCATGCCTTGTGTTTGAATCTTAGTCTTTTATTTTACAGACTGGCTGGTTTAGTTTCTGTGATGTCGGTAATCTCTGGCGTTTGTTTTTAAATCATAGTCTAATTTTGAACCCAATCAATCTGCCAGAGTGATAACTGTTTATAGAAGCTTCTCAGCCTGCTGCAGTACATTAAAGGGTATAAATCACCCTAAAACAAACAAAAAATATAGTGAATTTTAGCAAATCTTTGCATACCTGGTCGAAAAGGTTCCTGTTCACAAAGAGTGTGTTGTTTGGTTTGGCCAGCTGGCGAGCCAAGAAGGTAAAGAGACCACCAACCTGGGAGGGAGTGAAGTCAGGGTTGTCCACCATTACCTTCAATATAAACAAAGGGTTACTTTTTGATTGAAGCACTAGAGAATTGATAATGATCATTTTAAGACTCAGTAGAAAGGCATAATGACTTATTAACTTTATTTATTTCACACCTCTACCAGCTGCTGACCAGTTGTTAATGAAACTGCTTTCTTTAAAGTGATTCTTCCAGTTAATTTCAGCATATTCATTGGTAATTATTACTGCTAAAGCTTTATGTATAAAATCTAAAGTTATTTTCATTTTGCTCTGAAATGATTTAAAGTCATTTAATTCAGGATTCATTTGGTTAGTTATCTATGTGGTCTTTATTTTGAAGCTACAGCAGAGAAGAACAGGTCATTATGAGTCATTAATGTCCCATAATAATCCACGAACATCACTAACAGCTAACAGCTACCAATCTAATCTAATAGCTCAGCATTTTACAATAAAACATGCGGCACCTGATCACAGAGTGACTTCCTTTATTTCTTCATTACATGAGATAAAAAGTGCAAAGACGAACTGAGTCTCTGCTCACGATTTATTTATTTTTCTGACTGGAATCAAAGTCTTAAACTTAAGTCGCTAACTCTACGCTCGGCCCTTACAGGCTCTAAATAAACTGAATTAGATAGATACTGGCTGTTTTCATAGATGTTTACACAAACTTTGCCTGTAGAACAAAACTAAAACCAACAGCAAGTTGGAGAAGATTTTATGTGATATTACCTGAAGTAAAATGTCCACTATCCTCTGCTGGTATTCCAAGGCCTGCTTGTCGTTCTGGACATCATCAAATGTCTGGAGGAAGTAAAAAAAAAAATCTAAATCAGTTTCATGTTTGAGCTCAGAGACAAGAAATCAGACGACTGTTCACCCTCACTCATAATAATCTGCAGGTCAAACAACAACCAGTTTGGAAAAACTCACTTTAAAGAGATAAAAAGGATACAGAAGTCTGAATAATAGAGGAAGGTGCGTCAGAATAAGGCAAAAGAGAGAGACCTTTTGTGAAGAAGAGGCTAAGAACAAAAAATATATAACGTGGAGAATTAAAGGAAGACCACGCTGAGCGAGCTCTGTCTCGTCTTTTATCCACCTCATTATCTTGTCAAGGTCACCAGTGTGCGAGATTAAACGAAGACAAAAAAAACAACAACAAAAAAAACCAGACATGACGCCTGAAAAAAGGTACAAAATATACATATCTCAGCTCAGCAAGTGAACTTTTTAAAGAGACAATTTTTAAGTTCTTACTGAAAAACATATTTACAGTAGCCTATTTATTTGACCTTTTATGACTAAAACGTTGTTTGATGAGCAGACTGACACCTCAGTAGTTCAGCATCTGTAGCCGACCTTGGGCCGAAAGGTCCTGCAATGTTTCTACGGACGTGATGTCAAGCGTCTCCATGTTGAGTTGGTCCAAATTTGCAAACAATTGAAGTGTTACTTTGTGAATACTAAGAGGCGAGCAGCGTCCAGCTCAACTCGGACACCAATAGGAACTCCAAGTAAGGTGAAAAAGTAAAAAAAAAAAACTCAAATTGAGCAAGCAGAAGAACAAGCAGAAGAGAGCTGCAGTTCTGTGTTTTGGCCACAGGTGGCAGCATAATTAAGAAGGTCCATAATGTCTTTAAAGACCGTGTGTGAGGAAGCCTACTGGTCCTCCGCCACAATACATCTTATTCGTACAGGGCAGCACCGGTGTAGGATGCCAGGGTTTTAAATCCCAGCTCCTTCATCTCAGTCATTGTGTCCTTGAGCAAGGCACTAGGCCACACTGCCTATTAGAGGTGGTCAGATGTAGTGCAAAGCGATTTAAGGTCCCCTGATCGCACTAGAACAGGTGAAGAGTTTAAAAGCACAGGAGGCTTTTCCTCCAAAACAGTAGAACGACCTTCTTCTGTCACTTCCTGTTGCCTCCTTTTAGAAGAACTCAAAACTTTACCATTTAGGAAAGATTTTAGCTCACTTTGTTCATTTTGTTTTCAAGTTGCACGTTGATATATCGTATTTTTCATCTTATCTTTCCATTTTTATATAGCTTCTCTTGTCTTTTTTAAGAAGCACAGTGTTATTTTATTAAAATGTGTTGTCTAATGTGAAGCACCGTGTGATATTTTAAGGTGCTCTATAAACAAAGTTTCTTCTACATCTTCACTAATTATTAAGATGCATTTCATGCTGTTTTAACCCTACTTGGTAAATATTGCTCATCAATATAACATGATTTAAAACAACTCACCATAGCCAGGACATTGAGAAATTCCCGAGTATCAAAGTGGAGGAGCGTGTGAATAAAAGGGAAAACCTCCTCCTTCTGAGAAGAGTCTCCTGAATGGAGACGAATCAGGAACTCAAACACCTGATAGAGGTAAAGACACACACACAAACAACTCCATGACATTTCAAACAATCTGGTTCCACAATACAATTTTAGATTGAAGTTATCTTGGATAGATGCACAAAACAAAATGAGCTCCACACAGGATGACGAAGAGATTGTGTAGTTCTCTCTGATCCTGTGTGTCATTCTGAGAGGCTCTTATTGCTCCTGTGTTCATCAGCAAAGCGCTTGACTTTAAAAAGTCATCTATAATCTTTTCATCATCTATTCATTTTTATAACACTTTAAAAACATCAAAAGGCTCCCAAAGTGTTTTATAGATGAATAACAGATCAAACAGAATATCATACACTATAACAACATAACTAAAACAATTAGAGGCAACAATAACAGTAATAAAATGTATCAGAAGAACCAAAGTCTGACAAACTGCTCCTGCTTTGTGGAATTAAAAGACAGAATTTAAAAAGATCTCTTAGAAAATGGTCTAAAGATCCAACAGATCCATCGGTTCCAGAGCCTTGGACCTCGAGTCCTGGAATCAACACAGAGCTTTGGAGTTGCGGATATGTCTTACTCCAAGATTCCTGTAGATATACAGGAAGAAGAGTCCTCTGGTCAGACAGCTTTTGATTTAACCAAGAAAGTTCAGCTCCATCCACAATGTGACATCTACAAAAAGCTCAAGCAGAATCTCCACTGACTGGGTTCAACTGGATTCTAATGGAAGATAGTATATCATCAGCATAAATGGTAATCACGCATTGTATTTCTGGGAAATGAATCCCACAGGAACCAGGAGGAAGAAGAATAAAATAGGACCTAACATGGACATCTGAGGTACTCTATATTTAAGGGGAGCAAAGGGGTTCAAAGCTGTGTCCCATCTGGACAGAAACATTTATGATTGTGTCTTTAAAACCAGCAAGAAAGTAAGGAAACTAAGCTGTTAAACTGTATTAGCTGAGTAATTACAAACTGAAACACATCGGAATATATTACTGGTTCTGATCTGAGATCAGTTAAACTAGATTTACCTCTAAAGCACAGACAAAGGTCCAGTTCAGTGCCATCAAATAATGATGTGGATCTTATCTGTTATCTGACATGAACTAGATAAGAATAGATCCGGGCGTGCAGGTGGCGCAGTGATTAGTGCGCACGACCCATGTATGGAGG
>JAUZNJ010040270.1:0-10426 GCA_034780135.1 Jordanella pulchra | reverse complement strand
CGACTAGTCGACATCGACTCGACTATTATCATGATGTAGTCGACCTTAAAAAATATGTAGTCGTTCAACCCCTAGCTCACGGTAATCGATGCATGGCGGAAGGGAACTGTCTTTCTTTCCCACAAAAAGAATCCTGCTCCTGATGATGGATGGATTATTCCAGGCCAGGCAATCCTTTATGTAGTTCTCCATTGCTTCATGTTCAGGTCGGGAGAGACGGTGCAGTCTTTTGGTGGGTAAAGTGGCTCCAGAAAGAAGATCAATAGCACAGTCATATGGACGATGAGGTGGGAGAGACAATGCTTTGGACTTAGTGAAAACCTGGGAAAGGTCGAGGTAGTCACTGGGAATGGAAGACAGGTCTGGTTGTTTGTCGTTAGACTCCTGAAATTCAACTGGAATGTGATCTGATGGAACAGCAGAGCCAAGACAGAGAGAGTGACACAAAACTGACCAGTTCTCCACATACTTCTCGCTCCAGTTGATTCTGGGGTTGTGCTTCTGCAGCCAGTTGTTGCCCAGAACAATGGGAGAGCTCACACTTGGGAAGACGAAGAAAGAAATCTCCCCACACCAGTTTCCTGAGATGATGGGTCTTATAGGTATAGTTTGGTGGGTTATTTAAGGCAAAGTCTTTCCATCAAGAGCAGTGACACAGAGCACAGGTGACAGAGGAACGATCTCAATGTTCATTTAATAAAATCAGTTGGGAGGAACGTACAATCATCTGTGCCATCCACAATGGCACACCTAATGTACTATTGCTTGTTTGTCAAAAAGAACTAGGGTTCTACAGAAGAACATGTTTAAAATATGTCAGCTAACGACTAATAAGTAGGTCGACTGGTGCAACCATGTTTGTTTTGCTTCAGCCACCCTCTTCTGGTTAATGTCACTGCATTTCATTGGATTGAAACATTTCTGTATCCGAGGCAATTACATAATTTGGCTTTTGGCAAGCTGTTTTTTTGGAGTTCACAACAATTCATCTTGCTTGCAAAGTAAACGGCTGCTGTCCTGTATATTAAATTTAAAATGATTCTATTGGGGAAATTTTGGGTGCTCAGAGTTTCTGAGGATTACGTTTATACTCTGTGTTTTTACATACACAACCAAAGTGGTGATTTGCCTGCTAGCTCAATTATCTTAGGGTTTGTGTAATCATGTACAGATAAGCATCCTTCTTGTTCTGCTTGCGTATCTAAGACTTTCTAGAACTCACCTAAAATAGGCCTGCCAAACATAGTATAGTATTATGGTTTAAAGCAGGATGTACTGTACAGCTGTGACGAAAGCAAAAGATGCTAAGCCTGGGCGTGCAGGTGGTGCACGCCCAGGCCTTAGTACTCGACGCGGGCTCGGATCCGGCTTGTCGTCCTTTCATGCATGTCTATCCCCCTCTCTCATACCCTTTTTCCTGTCTGCCTACTGTCTGAAAAAGCGAGCCACTAGTGCTGTAAAAACTCAAAAAAGATGCTAAAATAAATATGAAAATGTCAAAGGACTCATGTAGCTGCTGTTATGAAATCTGTTTGTTAGAATTTCTCAACTGTATCTTTGAAACAGGAACAGCAAGGAATGCTTTGTACACTTTTGGGTGTGAAAAACGTTTGTGCATTTTTACCTTCTGATTGTCTAAACCTAAATTTTGGTAGGCAGGCATAAGTTATTGCTTTGTCAAATCAGCTCAGAGAGTTCTGAATGTTTCTTCTGTCCCCAAATGGATTTGATGAGAGCGGGCCCATGTTAAAAACAGGTAGAACTAAAGAGTGCTATTTATTGACAGTCTGGCTTGGCGGGTCATAGGAGCAATACATAAGAAATTTACAGTAAAATTAATGAGAATCAGGCTCTTGAGGCTAACTGCTGGAGATCGATGGGGGACCACTGTGATTCAGAGGACCCTGTGGGCACAACGTGTCGCAGAGAAGGAAGAGAGAAAGGATTAGCTGGTCTGTCTCCGCTGGAGGTAGGCTACAAAACGGCTTCTCTAGGGCTAATCAAAATGTCTTTTTTAAAAGCCACTCACCCTCCTCTCAAGAGCATTCTCCGCTTCATCCTTCATCTGAATTTTTTTCTGTCTCCTGAGCATTTTCTGCATTTGGGCAAATCTATCCCCAAAACCATTACATAACAACATTTGGGCCATTCAGAAACCAAGTGGCACTCTTAGGGAAGATTCAAGATATAGACCAGCAGCAACAAATCCAGTCCCATGAATCTATGTTTTAAGCTGACACAGAGCCACTGATTCAACAACAGCATTCCTGCATAAAAAAAAACTTTCTGTGACTTGCTCATTACGTGTCTGCTTCTGTCACATTGAACACCAGTCGGCCTTGGCAGATGGACGTTCACAATGAGCCTGGTTCAGCTGGAGATTTCTTCTGTTAAAAGGGAGTTTTCTTCCACACTGTCGTTACACACATGCCTGGTGTGAGGGATTGCTGTTGAATCAATGCAATCAGCTGGTTTTCCTTAGATAAAAAACTTTGAACCAATCTGACTTTGTGATCTGATTGCATTGTCTCTATAAAGTGCCTTGAGATGACAAGTGTTGTGAACTGACTAGCTGAATTTCCCTTCAGGGATCAATAAAGTATAACTGAGCTGAATTGAATTGGCGCTATATAAGTAAACTGAATTGAACAGAGACTTTATCAATGTTGGTTAGAAGCTCTACTTTAAAAAAGCTCAGTCCATCATCTGACTGAGAACTGGCTGCCTTTAATCAACACATGTTCTTTACGTTCTCAGGGCTATACTGATTTTACTTACATGGTTTAGATTTTTTTATGCAAATAATACTGCGATCATACAGTCCTGCTAGAATTTCTTTCTGCAATAGTGTAACCCCTGTTTAATTCTATTGCAAAGTATGTTTTAGTTTTTGTTCAAATGCTCGAAAACATTCTTTTCCATCACGTGAATCATTACCATAAACGTAAACAGACCACTAGAAGACGTTTCAACATATCACTCTATTTAATCAAACCTTTAACAGTTTTATAAGAAGTAGGCATCCTTTGTTGAGTTGAATGACTTCCCTGGTCTAACCCCTTGTCTCCCTTGTGAAAGGCAGGGAAGACAGTTATAACCAGTTGCATTATTACCTACTCTATAATAATTTTAAACAGAAAAACAGGAACATAATAGAAGACTAAACAACAAATAAAAGCATTGGAACAAACAAGCATGACAACCCCTACAAACAATCTGGAAAATGAAATGAGGAAACCCAAATTCAACCTGAATTAAAATAGTAAAAAAAACAAATTAAATGTCTCATACACATTTTTTTTTTTTTTGAGCTTTTTTACGGCACTAGTGGCTCGTTTTTGAGACAGTAGGCTGACAGGAATGTGGGTATGAGAGAGGGGAAGAGACATGCGGGAAAGGACCACAAGCCGGATTCGAACCTGGGTCGCCCGCGTCGAGGACTAAGGCCTCCGTACATCGGTCGTGCGCGCTAACCACAGCGCCACCTGCATGCCCTCATACACATCTTTGATGCTTATGCACATTAAGGTCGTGCATCGAGAGCATTTTTGATTCTCTAGAGGCCCCTCAAGTAAAATGTGTCTATCTCCTTGCCAACTCCCAGATCAGCTTCTCTGATTGGTTGGTGTGGCATGTCAAGCAGCAAAAGTTTAGATTTTCCTGCTTCAGCACGAGCTGCTTGTAAAGTGCGTCATGCACCTTAGATGCTTAAATCGTCAAGAGTGGCTACTTGTGATGCTTCAAGATGCGCTGCTCCTTCGAGATGAGCTGCGTTATTTTTTGATGTGCCTTGATGTGCTTCAACTATAAATTTTGCATGTAAACCGACTGCTTCTGCTACTCAAATCACATTTGGTGTGAATGCAGCATAAAATAAGAACATTTTTCCCACAACAGTAAATCAAGTAGATACCTGGCCAAATTAAATTAAAGTAGGAAAGAACATATAAATTCTAGTCATCAAAAATTCAACTAATACATTAAACTAAGAAATAAACATGACCTTCCAAAAGTTCTAGAGCTAGCTATCCAATCTAACATTTAAACTTTTATTAAAAACATGGTAACCAACTCTAACACCCACCACTTTATATAAACTCAGATACAATATCCCTTATTCTCAAACCTAATAAAGTTCCAACACTCCTTTCAAGTTATACACCAATTTCTATTACAAACTTTGACAATAAAATCTTAGCTAAAGTCTTTGCTCATCATCTGGAAGAAGTAATACCCACAATCATCCATCCTGATCAGACAGGTTTCGTCAAAGAATTCATCTTCACCAGCAGACTCTTTCATCTTATCCATTAGACATCATCACATCAGGAAACAACTATAATAGCATCTTTGGATGTAAAAGCTCTTGATAGAGTTGATTGGACTTTCCAGTTATCCATTCTTGGGAAGTTTGGATTCTTGGAGTTATTCACCACCTGGCACTGTTACAATAAATGGTCTCACATCACACGCCTTCACTTTATGCCATGGTAACGAACAAGGGTGCACATCTTTATTCTTTTAAGTGCCTATTACATATTTTTCCATATGTCGGTTATGATTTGTACTCGCCACAAAACACAATTTAAATCCTAGGCAACCAGAGTTTCTCACAGTTTTTTTTAGAGGTTTTGTGATCAATGCAGGAGTCTTTGTCAGTTCTGTCAGCTAGCACTTAAGCAATTTGTAGTCCTGAAGTCCTGCAGAGTACTGATGTTTTTAAGCAGCATGGAGATCCATCCTCCTAAGCACATTCCAAGTCAGATCGAAACCAATGACTAACCCCTCGCCTGTCTGGGTTGTTGCAGTCTTTGTTGTGTATAGTCTATGAGTTAGGCCATTTGAATCATGATGAGTGTACTTGTAGTCGTACTTGTCATCTTCCGCTCCGGGACCGGGTCGCGGGGGCAGCAGTCTTAGCAGAGACTCCCAGACTGCCCTCTTCCCAGACACCTCCTCCAGCTCCGCTGGGGGAAGCCCAAGGCGCTCCCAGGCAAGCCGAGAGACATAGTGCCTCCAGCGTGTCCTGCGTCTTCCCCTGAGCCTCCTTGCGGTGGGACGTGCCTGAAACACCTACCGAGGTAGGGGTCCAGTGGGCTTTCAAAAAAGATGTCTGAGCCACCTCAGCTGACTCCTCTCGATGTGAAGGAGAAGCGGCTCTACTCCGAGCCTCCGATCCAGATTTCGTGACCATAGATGAGGGTAGGTAAGTAGACCGACTGGTAAATCGAGAGCTTTGCCTTATCACTCACCTCTCTCTTCACCACAACAGACTGGTGCAGCATCTGCATTATGCCAGCAGTCTCGCCAATCTGTCTATCAATCTCCTGTTCATTCTCCTCTCACTGGTACACAGGACCCCAAGATACTACTCCTCCACTTGAGGCATGAACTCTCCTCCAACCCGAAAGGGATGAGTGTGTTTATGTAATTTAAACTAGTTCTTGGTACAGTTTTTCACTGAAGTCCCATTATAAAAGGCCCTGTAAACCAGACTTGTTTCCTCTTTAAGTGAATTTAAAATGAGTCTCTGTAAAAACTTTGAGTCTGCTTCATGTTGATTGCTTCTGTTTAGGTAATTCCTTAACTCTAAAGCTCTTACCATAATCAAGCCTGGATTGGATTTTTAGACTGAAATAAATGGGGTTAATCACATTTAAATCAGGATTTGCAAAGCTTTTTCTCCCTTGATGAATGAAATGATTATTTTAAAACTGTCTTTTATTTTCATGAAGTTGTATTTATTTTCAGTTTTTTATTAATGCATTTGTAAAGACTATTTTTTGTATTAATGAACAGGGCTATAACTCTACGTTTTTCAAGTTTGCAGTCAAGTAAGGTAATTGGAAATTTGTCTAAGATGTTCCTTCTGTCTCCATTAGTTATGATGGTCTCAATTACTGTGACCCAAACATCATCTTTATGATGTAGATTACCTTTAAATTATATCTTCAGTCTATGGTACATCTTATCAGAGTTGTGCCACTGAGTCTGATGTTATAGCATGTTATTGCACTGCTTATGAATCAGAGTTTAATATGCATGTAACATTTTCTTGGAGAATAAATAGGGAATAACAATGCACATGCAATTACATGGTGGGTGGCTCCCTCCCAGCATCTGTCATTTTAGTCTCTGTGTTGAATATCCTCATGCCTATTACATTTCTCACCCCGAGCAGAGTCACAGCATTTTAATTTGAATTGTGTTCTGACATGGGCACATATAATAATCAACAACAACCCATCAGAATAAAAATTTGGAGAAAGTCTATGAATTTTGGGGAAATGTAAAGATATATTATAGGGATAAGTCTCTTCTGATCAAGGACGAGTTTAAGAATTAATCTGTTTTGTGCAAGTGACAAAGCTCATGCAATAAAACAGACTTGGAATGACATTTTAATCAAAAGAAAATGACAGGGATGGAAGATAGAAAAGTGGACAAAGGGGTGTCTTTGGGTATGAAGACAAATAATCATCTTTACTCAGACAACTTTCACCGAGAAAGTCTGGAATCTGATCCCTCTAAGATGTTGTTATAATCGGGGTCTCTCTGCATATCTCCAAAGTGCTCAAAGAAAGTTGAACATATATAAAATGTATGCACAAATTTACATTTCAATTTATTTTAGAGCTCTTAAAAAGCTCTTAAAAATATATTTATTTTTTCATGAACCTAGGCAACAGTGCTGGTCTAATCACTTAATCACATACACCTGGCTCCTCTGTTCTGCTCCTAATCAACGCTGATCAGATCCACCTGCTTCCCCCTCAATAAAACTTTAAATCAGACCAGCAATTAGTGCCAGATTATTACGAACGTGTGTTTTGTCCATCATGCTCTTCTGCCTGCCTGCCTGCCTGCCTGATTCTGGCCAGATTTGCCTCCTGATTGTCTAAGGCTACCTGAGCCCCTTTTGGAACTGTTTTGTATTTTGGGATGACCTTCTGAATTCTGAAGGAGACATTTTCCTGCTCCTCCTGCACCTCCCCTGCCTGTCCCTGCTTTGCTGTGTCTTGTCCTTTTCTGAGCTCTCTCTTCATACCACCAAACTCAAAAAAAATTATCTAGCCAGCTGGTCTCTCAATGCAATTGATCAAATTTATTCAAGTGTAAGACAGGGAAAAGGGGACCCGTCCTGTCCTGCTGGGACTTACTTCGTGGGATACACATTGGACTCCTGGAAAGAGTGGAGGATGGCGTGTCTCACAACGTTGTCACTGGAGGATGTCGAAGATGTCTGGATTTTTGGTTTTATGATACTCTGATTTCTCCTGTTTGGATTGGGGGGATACAATTTGGGCATCAATCAGGCTGCTGGCAGTGGTTGATGCCCTCACAAAGGCTGTGAACGAGCAAGATCGGGAGCTGAGCTGTATGCTGGGTGCGACTGAACGCAGGCTGGCTGCGGTGGTTGAACTCAAAGGTGAGAGGGGATAACTTCTTGGATGTGCAAGTTCACTTCAAGGTGGAAAAGCCCAACACATTTGGAATATTGGATTTCAATACGAAAGAGCCAGCTAGACAAAGACTCAAGGCTGAGGGAAATTCTTGTGCAGCCTGCCCTCAAAACAAAAATGTTATTCTGGATTCGACCTACCCCCTTTATCTAATCTCTCCTGGATGTTATGGCGAAAGGGCACAGAAGTCTGCTCCCCCCTCCCTTACCGCAAAATACCTGTGGATGCGCTCAGTGACTGTTTATTAACTTCCATCTAATCAAGGACATGATTAGATAGATAATTGCTTAAAATGCTTGGGGAGCATTGTTGAGTTAGGGGAGTTCCTCAGGGACCCAAAGTGGCAGTGTGAGATTTGAACCGATGATCTTTTGGCCTCTTCAAGGAATGGATCCCCAGCAAATTAATCATTTGGGCACCTTTAATCCCAACACACAAGCACCATACAAAACTGGGGTGCATCAAATACAACATACCTTTTTCACTGGGATGACATGACTTATTTCCTCACAAAATAACCCACTTATTACCTGCTTACTGTATCGCTATAAGAATAAGATAATGTCACTGTCATGATTCTGGTCACCTTCTCTGGTCTGATTACTTAATCATCTCCATCTGCTTTGCTCCTCATCAATGCTCATTATCTCCATCTGTGCCTCTGCCTTTATAGGCCTAGCTCCGGCCAGACGCTGTTACCAGATTTTTGTCATCCTCATGGTGAGCTTATAAAGCTTTATTCTTGTTCTGCCTGCCTGTTATGACCTAGATTACTCCTGAAATTCCGATTTTGATTGTTTTTGCCTGTTGCCTCTGACCCTTTTCCGTCACCCTGACCATGTATTTGAATTCTGCCTTGGAGTTTTCCCAGCCATCTGACCACCTGGTTCTTGCCCTCGCCCAGACTAAGGCTCTGTTTCTGGATTTTGGATTGGACTCTTCTCAGCCATCTGCCTCCCAGGTTCTGACCTCTGCTCTTCCCCCTTGGCTTAGTATTTGGATCACGTTTTGGACTCCCTGCAGTCTTCTGGTTACCCAGTTCTTACACTTACTCTGGGCTCTCTTCCCTATCACCCTGAGGTCAGTCATTCCATTAAATCTGATTATCAGTCTCACATTCAGTGCTGGAACTCACCTCTGTATCTCCCACCAGATGAACTGGTTCCCAGGGATGATTCCAGCTGCCCTACATGTCCTGAAACTTCTTTTAATAAACCGTTAAAACTGATCCTCTGTTTTCTGGTTGAATCCTTGGTCCACAAATTCACCCACCTGTCACAGTTATGTTCTAATACTGGTTTTTACTATCTATTTATCATGGCTTTAATTGTTTGATGTTTTTGTCATTTCAGAAGGTGTTATAAAAGGAAGGCTCACATACTTTTGCCATTGGTATAAATATGAAAATCATCCATGTCATCATTTTACTACCCCAGTAACACTAGTTATTGTCAATTTGCCATCTTGGTGCTGATGTGATTCAGGAGAGGGAGCAAATTTAACCTCACAGAAAATGTATGACTTAGCTAATTATAAGTTGCCAAGAGCAAAAGCCCTTCTGTTGCAATATGTTGTGCTGAAAGATTAATGACTGAAGTTTAAAATACATCAATGTTTCAAAGGGTTAACCACTCTAAAACCCAAGGATTGAATATGAATATTGATGGATCATATACAAAGTCTGATATGCTCATTCAGCGATTGATGAGCTGAAGTTACAGAGGTCTGACCCAGGCAGTTTACAGATTAAATATAACGTCTACCATAGAAGTAAAACATAGCTTTAGCCAACTGTTAAGATAACCACCTTAAATTTATGTGCAAGTTATGTATTAAAACAACAACATGAAATAAAGTTAAGAGCAAACTTTTTAATTAGTTCTGAAAAAGAGATGCAGCATACAAATCTGGTAATGAACAAATTCATCACAGAGCCTGCTGGTATCTTTACGAGAATCCACTCAGTGGGCTCAGAGGAGGCCTGGCACTGAGTGGCATTTCTTCTAGTGTTTAGACAGAGATGCCAAACAGCCTTAATTATACCAGAACTGTCCACCAGCATGATCCAAAATTAAATCGCTCCTTACCTATATTTTGTTTCAGCTAAGGTTTATTCCTCTTCTACATTGCAGCCAGAAAATACCTTCATATTTTAATAAAAGGTCTTTAAATTCCACCTGAATAAAGAAAAGTATTTAAAATATCCATCACACTGAATGTGAATAAAGGAAAAGTAAATGTATTTTTGTGAAAATTGTAAGCATAATACTGATATACAATTGAATATATTACAGGTTTTTAGAAATTATTATATGCATTTTACCAATAAATTTGTGAACTTAATAAAGTTGTATGCACCTGCACTTACAAATGTGTATTTCCTTTATACAGATATATACAGAAAATATGAAGTCAGCTTTAGCTAGTGGTGCACGTCTTGGAGAACACATCTATAAAAATTCTGTAGAGAAAAATATATTGATAGGGCAATGTTGGGTATGTATAACATAAAAAATAGTCTGAAAAAATGAATGTTGAGAAGTACACACCAAGATTTAGTAGTGTGCAAAACAGTCTTTTGCATAAATCAATTCAAGTTATTTTCTTTATGAGGTTATCAGTCTCTTAAGATGTGTTGAGTAATCTCTTTTCATGCTTCCTGAAAACATTGATTCGGTTTACAGTAGGGCTGGACGATATGTCCAAAATTTATATTGCGACAAATTTCTTAATTTCAGTCGATACAATATAAATTCAATATCGATGTAGGAAAAATAAAAGCCAAGAATGCCTACAACAGATGACTATACAAAATTATGACCAATGTTTTGCAATGTTTATAAAAATCCTTCAACAAAACATTTGTCATGATGGGTTTAAGGTGTCAACCCACATGCAGAACACCACAGGAGGCAGAGAAAAAGTTAACAAGTTTATTTAAGCAAGCACAGAGTAAACTGGTT
>JAUZNJ010040269.1:0-10426 GCA_034780135.1 Jordanella pulchra | reverse complement strand
CTCTCATCTTTTTAAGTGGGAGAACTTGCACAATTGGTGACTGACTAAATACTTATTTTCCCCACTGTATGTGGCTAAGACAATGAATCATAGTAGCATAGCAGGGAATCTTATTAACTAAAATCAATATTGCATTTTATAGATTTTTCCAGGTTTAGTGACCTATTTATGTTCCCTTTTTTTTTCTTTGACTCTTGCTCTTCTATCTGAAAGCGGCTCCAACTCAGATATTTAACATCCAACCTGCTAACACACTATGGAGGTTTCTTTAACTAACGTACCTACCTTCCCTTAACAAAATATGCCAGTGCTCTCCCTTCTTCTTCTTTTCTTGCTTTTTGCTTTGTGCGTTCTTTTTTTTTCAAAACCATCCCCTCTGAGGAGAGGTGATTTGCATAAAAGTGAGCAATGCTCACAAATCCATAGTTCTTGCTCAGGACGCAGTCACCAGAGGGCACACTGGCACAGACACTGCTTAGCAATCCGAAGCGGCAGTACAAAAGGCAGGCAAATGGATCTTAATTTGTTTCCAATGAGAGTAAAAGCAAGGGAGGCATTGCAGAGGAGGCCTTCTGCTTGTCTTGTGGGGTGGACTAATATGATAAATAAAAAAATGAATATCTTCTTGTGCAGCAAAACCTGTTGACCTCCTCATTCTGCACGTGAGTAAGACAGATGGGATGCTTTGTTCTTACATGTGCATGAGGCAGAGCTGCAACATTATCAGCAAGCAAAGTGTTGGTTGAGGGCTGTGTGCACAGCTTGCTGCAATCACCACAATATGATACCACACCGCTTTGTGCAGGGGGTGACTCACTGAGTGATGTAAGGCTGAGTCAGAACACAGAAACACTACTAATAAACTGTAATATACATGTTTTCAAGTGATACCCAAGGTTCTCTTGATGATTATAGAAGAAAAGAAGAACAGATGCAGAATGTTTTGCGTGAAATGGCCCTACAATTTGCCGATGACGTAACAGGCAGGTTGTAATCTCTTTAGACACGTGATCCAAGCAGATTGTGTTGGAAAATAGAATCCACTCTATGTTGTTGTGAACATTTCAAATGATTCTCTGCCATAAACATCAGAATTCTGAGATGGCAGATGAACCCTAGATATGAGCCATTTCTACAAAAAATAATCTAACTTCTAGTCTGTATTGCAGCAATGGCTCAATAATATTAATGCTAAGGCTATGTACACTCTTGGTTTTGCACTAATAGGGATCCACTCACATCGGTATGCTACTTCTATTCCTTTAGAAATAGAGTTTCTCATTACAAACTAAACTAATGTCTGGATAGACCGATATTTGACATCATTGTCTGTGTCTAAATTAGTTAAATTACTATTTGATTATTTTGTAAAAAAAGATTATTCACTGGAGGCTGAAAAGTTGTCATGCATCTGGATGGTCTTTAGAGTTTTTTTTCAGTGTAGCAATGTCTAATTTCAACACTTTCTAATTACAGCTGGTAATAATCTCTGGTAGTAGTAAACTTAAAGCCTCAGATTGTAAGTTGACCATCAAATATCAAAAGCAGATCATTCTGTCATTATAAATGTATCCTGACACAACAAAGCACTGTTTTACACCTTTTATCTTACAAAATGCTAAGTGTACAAAATATGACTGCATTGAAAGTGATATACATGTTATTTTCAATAGATTAAAAATCATATTAAATTAGGACACAGTGTTACAGCAGCTTTGTTCTTATCTCGGACTTGGTAAATTGCTCTCAAAAAGCCATATGGAGATCTTTTTTCGTGCTTTTTTAACCTCCCTAGATATGGTGGTACTTCAGAGTGATCCCTGCCCAGGAATGTATGCCTATGTCATAGCACATGCAAACACATCAACTTCTGGGTGTACTAAAGGTTCTGTTAGAAAAGAGTTATATATTTTATCTTCACTTATAAATAAAAAAAAACAAGCTGGATAAAGAGAAATACATAATTTCACAAGACCTAAGGTTTTAAAAAGGACACAGAAGAAAAAAAAAATGTTTACCGAACAACTTTATGTGTTCGTGGGTTGATGACATCACAATAGAGGTACAGTATTTTGGCTGTTTAACATTATCAAACAATGTGGCAGAAGGATGACCTTTGACATTGTTTGAAATAAATGCTAAATAATTTAAGTTTCATCTGAACTGCAAGAGAGATAAACTGTGAGCCAGAATTACCACATCCATGGGATGAGGTCAAACTGGTTACTGGTGACCCCAGTCCCCTGTTGGTGGGGTGTGTTCAAAAAAAGAGTTCCAGAAAGCTGTATTCTCTGCCAACTGTTTAAGCTTATTCTTGCAATTGTTTATAAAAAAAGATCTGCAGTGTTCTCACATGCAGCTCAAATAGTTTACTGATAATTAAAATGATTTAAAGATCAAGGATTAGAGATATGCAAACAATGAAGGAAGAGCAAGAAAGTATTGATATGTGTCATTAAAAGACCATTGATCAGTTGCAATGTGCTTTTTTTCGCTAATGTC
The DNA here is from genome assembly GCA_034780135.1 of Jordanella pulchra. NCBI lineage: Eukaryota > Metazoa > Chordata > Actinopteri > Cyprinodontiformes > Cyprinodontidae > Jordanella > Jordanella pulchra. Next base: position 7,924 of record JAUZNJ010040269.1, on the reverse strand, counting down.
ATTAGAAGCATACACCAGCCGAAGCTTGTGATTTGTATTTTATCTTGATTAATTTTTTTTTTTTTTAAACTCACCTTGGCATTTTCTTTAAATGACAATCTACATCTTAGATGAGTTTAACTGATTTTGCTGAAAGGTCTGGCTAGTTGTTATAATGTACAGTTTGCAAATGACTTTCTGTTGCAAAAATAACTACTCATACAAATAAACAAGTCACCACCAACAACAAAGAATGGAGAGTCACAAATCATTTATGAATTATAAGAATTAAAAATTTACAATCATGCACATTAAAATAGTCTCCAGCCATTCATAATTGATTAAAATTTGTGTGTGCTTCCAGCGCGTCTGCATAAGATGTAGTAAACTGATGCAAAGGTTTCTGCATGTTTCCTTCTGGGACATAAGCATTTAGTATATCAATTCTCTGAGGTCCTGCAAGAGCCTGGAGATTCATGTTCACACAAGCTAATTGACCGTCCAAGGCATTTATTGTTTTATTTGTCTTATTATGTCTCCATGCTGGCAGATGGCCAGAGGCACGATGTTCTTCACAAGTCCAATAAAGTCTTGTTTTCTCTGCAACTGTAGATTTTTTTGATAAAGTCGTTTTGCCTGTTGTTTCTCATCATCTATCAGAAAAAAAAAATTACATTTAAACTATAATTTAATGTGTTTACAACCTAAAGACAATTCTATGAGATTAACTTTCATCTAGATTAAATTCTGCATTTAATATTAATCTGACTTTGATAAAGTCTGAATCTAGCTTCTATGTTTTCGCCCAGTTTTTTTTCTTTTTCCACAGCCGGTGGTAAATCAAAGAGGAAAGCAAAGAAAGCCAATGTTAAAAGAATAAATGTGATACAAATGGGATAAAGGTGCTTTAGTCAAATTAGAGTAAAATAGATTTTTTTTTAAGACTGACAAATATTGAAAACTGTTGTTCGGCAGAAAGTATGTCTGTCATTCTGAACACAAAAGTCCCTCCAATTAAACATAGAGATTGCAGAATCATGTTATGATATAAAATGCTACAGGACAACAAAGCTATAATTGATAAGACAGAACAAAACAAACAAAAAGATCATGTTTTCCTTTCTGCTGCATGTTTATTGTTGAACTTTTATAAGCATTAAAAAACATTTGAATTTTTGTTATATTGTGCAGAATGAGTAAATGATCTGTGTTTTAGATAAACATTTAGGTTTTGAACAAGGTAATCCTTAAGGAGTTCCTTTTTATTTAATCGTGTTTGAAGGGTCTGAATGTTTTAAAGACATAAAGCTTTTTTTTAATTGATAAAACATTTCCTTGTAGAGGAGAGAGTCTGAATCTCATGTTTCCTATAAAAAGTATTACACTGTGACTCAGAGCTAGCTTTCTTAAAGTTTGGGATAGTAAAAAAAAACACAATGACATAGATACAGAGCATGGTGTGTCATCTCTCAGTTTTGAATCATGTCTTTTTCTCCTACACTCCATTGGTGTGAGTTAAAAAAAACACATAATTGTCAGAGATTGAATGAATTTCTTATAATCTTCTAAGCTTTGGGAGAATTAGAAATTCAATATCATTAATTGTAACTATAATGAATCCATATATCACACTAGAGTCTCTATCAGTATCTGAAAAATGAATGAAGATAATAATTGAGTCTCTCAATTACAAGACATTTGATCCTACAGCAACACAACTAAAAACTTACTAGATGCATCAAATATAGAAATGTGGAATTCTTTTTTTTATTGTTTCTGACTGTCTTGTTGTCATTTTATATACAACTACCTATTTTTTTTTGTTTTTTTGAAAAACAGAAATTAGACTCAATGGGGAAAAAAACGCACTTAGCTCTGGTTTAAATCCAGAAAGTGTCATCAGTATACGTCTTCTACATATTGAATGTCTACCAAAACTCTACCAAAAATCATGCATTTTTATTCACAAGTGTGGATAAAACATGTTTACATATCTGCATATTAAACAGTTAGGTTTTAATTTTTACCTCTAAAAAATAATAACTGACTGAATTAAAAATTATTCTGATTATATCAACAAACTTTTGTTTGAGGTTAACAGTTCCTGAATTTCCATACAACTTAAACATTTTCTAGTGCCTGTAGTCAATGAAATGACTACAGGCACTAGAAAATGCAGTCAATAAAATGGTTACAGGCACTGGAAAATACTCAAAACAATAAAACATATGCATTTACATCCAGGACAGATAAGACACACAGGTGCTCAATGATTATTTAACAGAGCATTTTCACTCTCTTTTCTGGTTAACCTGTATTGAAGCAGTATGTTTTGACATCAAGGTCACTGTTTGTTGAGTTCAGCAGGACACAAATGCAACAGCTATGTACACCATGACCTAGTAGTTGAGGGGTTTTGTCTGGGGCTTTGTCCTGCAATTGTTAGATGCATCCCTGCTCCAATATACCTGAATCAGTGGCTAAATTCCTGCATTGCAAGTCATTCAGCTGTGCAGAGACCTGGCAATGAGCCTTTCATTTTAATCATGCTAACAAATATGTTTAATCAGGCAATAACAATGCAACAATTCAATTAGTAAAGCATGTGGCGAAGAAGACTTGCTGAAGGAAGTTCAAACTGCTGTTGTGCAATTATGATATTTATTGCCAACCCCAGTCGGGGTGGTAAATATGTTATTTATTCAGATAATACTCTGACTTTCATATATTGTTCTGTAAACACACACCCAACTGGCTGTGTGTTAGAACAACAAATGAAAGTAGGAATCGAGCTCAAATCATGGTCAAACTGATTACTCTGCATATACTGTATATAGAATAAATTCACAACAGCTTCCATTCAAAATAAAGCGTTTATAGACAAGTCATTCAGCTCCAAGTCAAACATATTTCAGTTAAAAACTCTTGACCAATGAAACTCAACTAAACTAAGCTAATATGTACACAAAGAGGGAAAAACATGGCTAAGAAACAAAATTAATAAAATGATGCAATGATTTGACAGTTCTTCAAGATTTTGGATTGTGATCAAATTAGCTTTTGACTCATTTAGAGCAATGGGGATGTTTCAAACCAATTCACAATGCAAATCCAACAGGTGAATAAATCATTATTTGGCAAAAAAATGTTTTATAAACAATAATCAATGAGATCATCAAGGAAACAAAATATTTAGCTGGAAACTTTACCTGAGTTGTGCCACAGACCTGTTTCATAAAGCAAGTATAACAAACTCTGATGAACTAGAATGCTCCCACTTTAACCCTATGCACATGCCCAGAGAATACCACCCAAATCACTTCCAAATGAGATGATTAATGAAATTTATAAAGGCAATTACAGTAAATAGAGGAAAACTCATTTCACACCTGATATTTAACTTTTAAACTATTGCAGTGCACATTTAGATGTTTGAAAAGATATCAGAAAATTTCTGACAGGTATTTTCTTTCCTCGAACTTTAATAAAAGAACCACAGACAACGTGTATGAATTTTATGACGAAACTTTTGCAAAAGGAGAAGACCCCTCCGAGCCGCTCACTGAGTGTTCTGCAAACCTTTGGCTCCAGCCAGTCTTATATTATCAGAGAAAAACAGGGATTTTAGATAAGGAAAACAGCAGAGACTGCACAGAATTCATGGTCTGGGAAACACACAGATAACTGTTTCACAGGAAGACGAACAGACCTCCGGGTCAGTTTAACACTTTAACCTGAAAGTCACAATAATACTGATTAACATTAGACTGAATATGAATCTAAAGTAATAACAAAATGATAATACCAAAAAATCTATAACAATTTCAACAATATACTCTTGTCTAATAGTCTAAAGATCATAAATAGGGTTCTATTTATGCCAGGAGAAATCTCTCATATTTTACTTTTCCTTTTGGATTAATACTTTTTGGAAACCTATACGTGGAAGTGACTATATTTAAAAGTAATAATACCAAGGCTTACTGGAATCAGCTAATCTTAGGTCTAAAGTGATGTCCCAATGGTCAAGGTTTCCAGCTTGAATAAAAAAGGGAGTTTTGATATGCTGTATATCTAAGACTGAGCTCTTTTTTTCATTTGTCTTAATCCACCTGAGCCCAGACTTCAGCCGCTATGCTAAGTCATTCAGTATAGGCAGACTCTCCAGAAATGACAGAAAAACCTCATAATATAAGCAACTCTGTGCCTTTCACCGTCTCATCTTTAAGTATTATAAACAGAAATAGGTAGCAACTTAGATGAGCAGGTTTCCTTTTGCATTCCCACACAATAAGTCTGCAACACCCGTACTTTGTTGTAGCCTACCTCACATCAGGGCAAAGCAAAGAGATTTTCTCCAATATTATCTTGGCAATTTATTTTTATTTGTTAATAAGACAACGAAAACTATCAGATAAGGGCTTTCTTCATAACAACAGTGAGTCTATTGTTTTCCTAAGGGACCCCCCAGTAATTACCAATGAACAGGAACATGGAAAACAACTTCTCTTGTGTGCTGTTAGTGTTGAGAATGAGTACATAGGCGGAAAGATTTAATCCTGCTATATTACCATTCCAGAAAGGAGCAAAGGAAGCATCACGGAGGCAAAGAGAATGCAACAGGGAATAAACTCAACAAAATAAGTGGCAGGAGAACATGTAGAAGAAGGGAAGAGAGAGAGATGAAAAATCAAAACATTCCCCTGTGAGAGGCAGTTTCTTTAAACATCTTTGGATCTGACAGCTTGTAATAGACAGGCAAAGTCTGGGCATACCAGGTTAAAATTTTGCAGTGACTATAACAGACCAAATCAAAGATGGCCTTGTTTCCAAAAGTAAAGGAGATGATACATATTTTTCTCCCTAAATACGGCTAAACTTTTTCTTCTCATCATATACCAACAGACCCATCAATGTTCTCATTGTTGTCATTATGAATGCAGGTGAAACATCAGCAGAACCACATATGGGATAATTTCCTCTTCCCTTATTACTTTATTGCTGCTTATTTCAGAAAATCAATGTTTTTGTTTATTTGCAACTTTTATATACAGAAATACAGCAGCAATTATTGTAATTGCTGGTTATTGTCTATCTGACCTCTTTGAATAGGACATAATATCCAAATATTGTGGTTTTAAAGCTACACGAATTTCAAAATGCTCTGTTAAGCTTGAGAAGTCTTTATAAGCAAGACTAGACCATAAGTTAGATAAACAATCTTAAGTTTTTTCTGTAATATGATATTGTTTCTATTTATTAAAAGCAGAGAATGAATTGAGAGATAAATGAAAACCACAGGAATATTTTGCCAAATATCTGAATAATATATCAAAAAAGGTTTTGTAACAAAGTAATATTGGCTACAATGGACTGGCGACCTGTTCAGGCTGTACCATGCTTTTCACCCATAGACTCCTGGAGATAAGCACCTGCCACATGTGACCCTGACGGATAAAGCAGGAGAAGATGAATGGATGAAATGTTGGTCAACAGTGCAGCCTGCCCAATACTGAGGTGTAATGCAATACCAGTAATTGGTTTGATGGTGGCCTTCAAGATTGTTAGAAGCAATGTTAGCTCCTGTGTCTCTCATCTTCTTCTTGACAACACTTTGGCTTTGGCTCATGTCAGAATAAAACACAATGATCCTATGGTCATTAAACCAGGTACTAGGTCTTCTGACAGGAAAACATTCCTGTCTTCAGCATCTCCAAAAATAAAGTATGATACCCTAAAATTTTTTGATAGACCACTGCGCTGACTGTGGACTTCAGGAAACACAGTGAAACACCACAGGCAGATGACATGGCCTGCAATATCAAATGCTGACTGGAAACATGTAATCTTCAGGCAACATTGACTCTATGTCTTTCAAACTTTAGCCAAAGGTAAATTTGATTAAATCTTAACAGACTTTGGACTACTGAGCAACAGTCCAGTCATTTTGATAGGGGCAGAGGCAAACAGATTCGGTCAATAGGCAAGGCAGGAGGTGAATGTCCAGAGATTAGAAGCCAACAAGAGTAACCGACAGGAGAAAGGCAGACAAGGGAAAATTGTAACGAGACAGACAGAGATCAAAACAAGGATTGCTGGAAGGTCTGCTCAAATGAACAGCTTTCAAGAATCTGGCGTTTACCCACTGGGAAAAACCAGGAATATATAGTGCTCCTTCCAAATGCAGCAAGTCCCAGTATCTGGAGCTGCTGCAGATGTAATGACTCAGACCTGATTCCCAGTACAGGAGGAAGCAGGGACTAACATCTTGGGACTGCAGACAGCAGCTTCTTAGACAGGAATGGACAGGAATCATTACCTATATATGGTTGTTTGCAGCACTCTGTGATTAAGCTTGTTTGGCGCAGATTGTGTAAAAGCCTGCACGCTGCAGCTGTGAGGTCCCTTGTGACTCTGTGGGACAAAGCTTAGAAATAATTATTTTTTTCACACTAGTGTTACCCAATATTCAGATTTTTTGAGACATTAAGTTTTGGGTTTTCATTAGATCTTTGCAAATACATAAGTTCGTAATTAATCTTCATTTGAGTTTCACAATCTTAACTTAAATGAAACAAGAATCTATTTAATTTTTAGTTTTTTAAATGCACCTTTAGATAAATCTAATTATGATTAAGAAATAAATTCACTGGGATAAAACTACCCAGAAAATGACATAGTTTTACTTATATGCAGCGCTGAAACTCCGGCATGGAAAATCACATGCTCTGCATAGCACCAAAACCTTTGATGAAAAATCACTATAGTTATAATAAACATAATCAGAAACAGTGTATTAAGAATAATTACTCCAAAAGAAAAAAAATATCTCCTCTAGAAAAAAAAGATGGACCTCTGTCGAGTCTTCTCATGGTACCCCCCATCATCCACTATCTAGTGGTCTCTTTGATTATGCTTCACTCCTCCGTTTGGAAAACGCATCAAGAGTCAAGTGGGGTCAAGAGAAGGAAAAACTGACAGCAGGAGTTGATGAATTGAAAAGGGCTTGGTAGTGTAGCAAGCATTGAACAAATTGCACTTCTCACTGTTGAATTTAATTCATTACTTCTAATTTGCTTCCTTGTTTCAATCCCACTTAAATTAATTTTGTCTTTGTTCCTTAATGTAAGGTAAAAAGCAATAATCTTATGTAGAAGTATAAACACAATAGTTTAATCATTGTTTTTTGGTATTGTTGTTATCATAATAAAAATTTGTATAAAGAGGTAGGCTATATTTGTCCAGACTTATGCTACCAGGAATCTTATAAACACAAAAAGTATTCTGTTAAAGTAAATAGAGAATAGAATAAATAGAGTTGCGCAGATCTGTGATTAATTTGTGATAAATCACAAGTAACTACTGAGATTTAAGTTATCAATTAAATATATTGTGATTGATTGATAGGCCTACTTGAAAATAGACATGATGAGATTAACCAAATTTGACAAAAGGACCTCAAAGCATTTGCACTTAGGGCACCCAGATAGCTAGCACTGCCCCAGCCTATAAACTAAAGAGATCATTATAACATCCTTTGGTTTAGTTTGGTGGATTTTTGCTATTTTTGTTTATTCCGAGATATTATTGAACATCTAGCATGAATAACTTTTACGATATTTACCCACCAACTGTGAATGCTGATTTGGTCAGAGGATACCAAAATAAAGTTTGAGAGGGTCAGATTGGACCTCTGGACATAATTATCTTTGCTCATTGCAGCCAAAAACAACATGTATCTTAACTCTTTAATGTCAATCTTTTGCTAACAGTTCTTTTTTCCCTGAAAGCTATTTATAAAGTTGCAGAATACAAAGAGGAACATCTTTGATAAGATCTCTGGAACATCCAAAGTCCTCATTTGTCTTACATGCTGAACTTGTTTTCTCCCAGGATTTAAGTTCATGACAACAGGTCAATTTTTTCTGTTAATCTTTCCAAATTT
>JAUZNJ010040268.1:0-34530 GCA_034780135.1 Jordanella pulchra | reverse complement strand
TGCAGTAATCAATGCGGCTGAAGATAAACGCATGGATGAGTTTCTCTAGATCACGCTGAGACATCAGTCCTCTAAACCTGGAGATGTTCTTCAGTTGATAGAAGGCCGACTTTACAGACGACTGGTTCACAAATTAGGGTGTTTTTAGTGGTTTCAAGTTCTGAATACAAAAACATACCAGACATTTCAGACTTTTTTTTGCTGAAAAAAAAAAGAAATATGACTGCACGGTGGTGCAGTTTGTAGTTTGCACTGTTTCCTTGCAGCAAGAAGGTCCTGTGTTTCAGTTCCCATTCGAGTCTCTTTCTGAATTGAGTCTGCAAGTTCTCCCTGTGCATGTGTGGGTTCTCTCCAGGTACTCCTGCTTTCTCCCAAAGTCCAAAACCATGACTGTTAGGTTAATTGGCATCTCTAAATTCTTCTAAGGTGTGAGTTTTCCTGTGCACGTATGTCTCTGTCATTCCCTGCCAATGGACTAGCGACTTGTCCAGGGTGCACCCCCACCTTGACGAATAAAGCAGAAGAACATGGATGAATGAAAAAACAAAAACCTGTTCTGACATTCCTTCATCTTCATGTCTATCATGTAAAATCCCAGTAAGATATATTGAATATTTTGGGTCTAATATAACAACCAGTCCAAAGGGAAATGCTTACGTTTTTAGTAGTTATTTTCCCAGCAGCTCCCATCAGCTGTCCCTCATTTTTTCACTCTTTCGGTTGGTTCTGAGCTTTAAGGTTTTGACTGATAAGACTGGAGAGTTGTGATGCACTTGGTTGATGCTTAGCACACAGAAGGCTCTTCCATACCATCCTGTTAGCATTGTGTTAGCAGCAGAACAATAAACCTCATTGTGCCAATTTTATTATCAGAAAGACTCACTCAAGCCTTACAGAGGCCATGCCAGCTTTCACAGGATGAAGCAGGAGCTTTAGGGAGTGAGCTGCTCCTCTCTTCTCTTTCTTCTTTCCATTCATCAAGGTACATAGACGTTTTAGGGGTTTATGTAAGGCTGTTGGAGAAGTCTACATGCTTCTTTTTGAGTTTCTTTTCCCTAATTATTAAAGCTTGTTTGGAGTTTAACGTCTTGTAATGATTCCTGGAAGGTTCTGGTTGGGATATTTTCTCTCAATTCTGGATGAGAAAGTTTTCTTTTTAGTTTTCTTCCTTTCATGCTGTTATTTTTTCTCTTTCTATCACAATTTACTATCCAAAAAGTAATTTCTAGTACATTTATACAATAGTTCAGAAGTTGTCTGGGCTCAAATGGAGCATGCAGAACCCAAACCCAAGCCCAGGCTGTGTGTTTGAGCTCAAACACAAGCAGGACATCGAGTCTGACCTGCCTCTTGTCCAAAATGACAAACTGCTTTAATAAAACGATTCCACTGACCGAAGGCTCTCTATGCAGCAAAGCCTCCCTGTGAGCAGATCTCATCTGAGAGATTCATTGTCCTAAACAGACGGAGGGACTTGGCTGTTTCACTGGAGCAGATTTTGTCTCAGCACATCAATGAGAGCACAAGAAAGGAGAAAAAAAAATAAAACACGAAACAGAACAGCTGCCACAGAAGGTGCATGAGAAAAGAGGGGAGTGAGATGAAACGATAAATTAATGCAGCTCGGAATGAGCATGGAAAATGGCTCTCTTGACTGTATGATCCGACATGCTTTGATGAAATTTCGCACAGAAACAAACGTATTTTCCCAACAGCCGTTGGAACGGCTCACAAGGCTCCAGACTCAAATCTAAATGGAAATCTGGTTTGGCTGGTCCCTGTTGGTCTGCTGTAATTGTCTCACTATCAGGGTCATTAGCAAGAGGGAATGTTTCCCGTTTATTTCCACAGGGACACACGTTGGTGGGGAAGGAAAGAATCATCTGACTTCCTCCACATTTCCTGAGGAATCTAACTTTGCAGCAGCTAATACAAAAAATTTGGAGGTTTACACTTTTTTAAATATTTGATCATGTTTTAAACCACAGACTTAGACGCTGTATTTTTTTTCACAGAAATTTTGTGTTTGTGTTAGATCCCCTTTGATACCTCAAAATAACACTAAGCTTAGCTAATTGCCTTTAATATACCAGTGTTTGATTCCTTCTCAGTATTATTATAGACCTTCTGAGAAGACCTCAGACTTTTTAGAGAGATTGATGAACAGGTAAATATTACCAAACAGATCGGGACTAAAGTTGTAATGAAACTTAAAGCAAAGGTGAGGTTATAATGCTCATCCCAAGTGTTTTTTTAAAATGGTGTATATGCACATCTGTCTGTGGTAATTCTGGAAAGTAGGATCTATAAGAACCAGATAAAAATATAATTTGTCAATATAATCTTAAAATAGTTCTGTGTTTTTACACCTATGCAGTTAATAGGGAGTTATAGCCACCTCTGATGATAGGATGCCCAGCTGCTGAAAATAGGAAGTAATGGTTCATGAGGGACAAAGCTAACTCTACCAAGACATGAATGGAAGACTAAACCAATGGACCAAACTTTCTCAGGAATGTTTCCAACACCTTGTTGAATCTATGCCATGAAAAGATTAAAGCAGTCCTGAAGGCGAAAGGGGAACCAACCCAGTACTAGCAAGGTATACCTAATAAAGTGGCCGGTGAAGGTATAAATGCACAAAAAAAAAAAAAACAATTATAAACAAAAAGTATAATTTCTCATTTGAATAATGTAGCTACAACACCACAATTGAAAAGTTGTGGACAACTGCAAGGCACTGTGGGTGTTTGATGCTGGATTATTCCATGTTGCGATTGCAGAGAGAGGATGCACACAAACCAGAGATGGTTGGAGGAAAAATCCTTGTGCTTCTTGTAGAAAGGTCATCCTAGTTACTCTCTAATGACCTGAATTCCAAGCAGCCCCCAGAATAAATAAATAAATAAATAAAACAGTCAATGCATTAAAAGAAGGCCAACAATGACAGAAGTCTGTTTTTTTAGTGCTGGATAATCATCAGAGGAAAGAAATAGCCTTCTACATCCTCACTGTACAGAAAGTTTATTCACATATCTTTTCTCATTTCTGTGGGATTTTTTTTCTTCTAGAGCAAATAAGCATATTCCAACCTCAACCCATTCCAAACATTTCTGGGCCGTTACAACCGTTCAAAACATTCTGGCTTCAGTGGAAAAACATGAACCAACTGCAGCTTTTCATTTGGAGTTTTTCCACCTCTGGGAATTAAACACATTACAATCATCTTTTAAATAAAATGAGCAGGTTAACAGGACAAAAAAAAAATACTTTTGAATGACACTTTATCTCTGGAAGCGGATCCTTGGACTGTCTGCTGATGTGGTGACAGAACGGCTGAGAGAAGACATGCACAGCGAATGTAGTTTTACTGCTGGAAACCTGCTGAGAAAAGCTTGAAAGAATCTCCCCAGTGCACTCTGGAGGACAAACCGGATTCTACAGTCCAACGTCTACAGCTGCTGATATTCAAGACTTTTCCTACATTGAGAGAATGTAGTTTTTAAGATGAGAGCAAAGAATCTCAGAGCCTCAGTCTGAATCAGAGCTGTCAGTCGTTTTGGATGATTTGTGTTTTCGCTTCCTTTTCTTCTTTTTCTTTTCCTTCTTTTTCTTGTCCTTCCTCTTTTTCCTCTTCTTGCGATGATGGTCTGAAGATGACGGTGAAGAAGAGCTGTCCGAGTCCGAGGAAGAGGAGGTGGTATCCTGGAGGAGCTGCTGCAGCTGCTGAATCCTGCAGAGAGGATAAATGGGAGGTGGTGTTACAATAATGTCAGGAAGAAAAGACGGCAAATGCCAGATCCAAACTATCTTTTTTTTTGTTTTTTTTACATAGAACCAGTTCAGAATTAAATCTTGTCGCTAACATTTCACTTTAGCTCTGTCTGTTTTTTTTTTGTTTTTTTTAAAACAGCTGTTTTCAGCTGCATCCCTCTTACCCTCAACTCTGAGCATATTTCCAACCTCTGCTTAAAATACAAGCAACCCCAGAACAAACATCAGCCACAACCATGTTGGGGGAATTTTGTCTTTTGGGTTGTGAGCAGTTCTGCGATTTTTCCACAGCATATTTGTCTCATCCAACCGATCTTTCTTCCACATGTTTGCTGCAAACAGCAAATGGGACTTTTTCTCTAGGCCTGCGCCCAACAATGACTTCCTCATCCTTTAAGGCCAGGTCTGTGGTGTCCACAATTCATTTAGCCCCACAGCACGGTACTTCCTCCACCAAGTATCCATCACCCCACAACTAACGTAGGGAAATACATTTCAATAATGCCGGAGACAACAGAAAATGACAATGGCGCCACACCTATAGCTTTCTGTCTAGTCTTGTAGACAAAACTGACATCAGCACCTTATAAAAAGACGGAGGACTTACCAAAAAGAACTAATCCCTCCAAAATTAGAGAGAAACAGAGAAGGAATGAAATGTAAGAAAATATATTAAGAGATTTAGCAAGAAAAGCTACGAACACTGACCCTATGGGAATCCTTCCAGCTGAACACTTCTGATGTTAGTTCTTCAAGTGTCCTCAGGGTGGAGTCCTTATAAAAACAAACAATGCCCTAAAGCTGAACTTCCAAATATATTTAACCCAAGAATCTGAAATAAACATATTGGTTACTGTAAACAACGGCTTTATTACATTAGCTTCAGCCAGAAGAGCTTATTTTAAATTCCCAGTGGAAAATCTTTTAATAAACGTTTAAAAAGGGGAGGACCACAGTGAGACGGACTCTTCACAGATCGACCAGGAAAGCTGAAGCAAAAATCACATGAAAAGTAATCAATACTCATTTTTTGGTCTATAGTTACATAGCAGTAGCTTTTAACCTTATTTAGGTTCTATAAAAAGCTATAAAATGTGTTTCTAGGTATACAGTGCTTTTACTTCCTTACAGAATTTTACATTTAGGTTTACAAATGCTGAACATTTTTAATAGAGAAATTCAATCGTGTCCTTAAATGAGCAAAGACACACGTCATGTGCAGGTCATGCTTGCTTCTCACGCCTTCATTTTAAAGAAAAAGGCCGAGAGCTGTGGAGCTCAAACTTTAAAATGCTCCTGGCCTTTAAATAACCTTTTTGTAATGCAAGCTGAAACACGCACGCGATCGTGCCGCTTCTGCTCTGCATGCACTCAAGCACCCCCACAGCACCTTTTCATGATGAACTAACCTCATATTCAAACATCCTGGTGTCAAGCCATATTTGCCACCGTGACATTATTTCCAGGTCATCAGAGATTAGCTAGAACCCACTGGAGGAGCAGCAAACATAAACTACAAGGTCTTTACTGCACAGAGATCTTGACTGAGTGTCTAAATAAAAGCTTTCTTCCACATGTTTTTTTCAGTAGTTTTCTCTCTATATGCATCATGTTTAAGGAAAAACAAATAAGTCTACCTGGTTTCCTTTTCATTTCTTTTGTTTTCCCGGATTAAGTCATACATAGGATCCTCATGAGCCTGAAAAATAAAAGCAGGGGATTAAAAGAAAGAAAACGATCGTTCATATGATAAGATGGCGGACACCGGGTTCACAGAGCGAACCGCAGTGCTTTTTGCACCTTTTAAAGCTGAACAGAATCGAATAAATTAAGACTATCTTGTTTTTTTAAAGCCATCTAAAACCTCTTAGGTGCATTCCCCACTTCCCCCTTTGTCAAACATCATTTTCTCTATCATCAATTTTTAGTAAAAAAGCAAACAAACAAAAGAACAGCTAGTCTCTGTTGCTTCACAACCACATTTAGTTTCTGGTTGGATTTAACAATTCCAATGTGAACAAAAGTTCAGATTTTTTTTTAACTTCTGCAAATTTTGCTTCTTGTACTACGCAGATGCAGTGGTGATCTAGCTTTACTAAATTCGTTCGGCGTGAACGTACCTTTAGACAACGATAGAGATTTTTTAAAAAAAAGATGACATGACTGCATTCTGGAGTTGTTTTTTGTTGTTGTTTTTTTCCAAGTCTCTTCCATGAGATGCATTAGGCATCTCCTGTGTTCAAATCTGCAGGAAACATTGATCACTTCAGCTCAACATAGAACATTGATCTGAGTTAAACTCACAACTCTGAACTGCTCCAGTTTCTGGTTGCCTTTGATGAAGAAAGGACACTCTCTGTCTCCTGTCCTGTGACCGTAGCGCTTGCATCTCCAACCTGCAGAAAGGCAGCTATAATAAAGACTTTCTTTCCAGTAAACATATAAAAAAAGGAACCATCTTTGTCGTTCAACATCTTAGTACTTGAACATGACTTATCACGGTGAGTCGTTATTGAAATCAGATTCAACAGGTAACTTTTCTTGTATGTACTGTAAATACATTTAAGGACAGTTTGGAAAATGATGCCACTTTATAAACAAAGTGAGCTAAAGCTGCACTGATCGGGCCTTTTCCAGCCCAATATTTCTCTCCCTGTTAATTCAGAGTTTTCCTGTCGCTTAACATTTAAAACCCAATAAGAAAAAAAGTGCAGCAGGCTTCATAGTAGAGGTAACCATTTCTAATTATATACAAAATAAAAAAAAATACAACATTATCCCTGTTTATCTATCAGAACATCTGTGCCTAATTTTGACTTGATCATTGTTAAACTAAAAGAACTAACAAACCTCATACTGTGGCTGATTTTCAGAGAGACTAAAAACGGTGCCAGGTCTTGGTTGTGACATTAACAGATATTTTTATTTATTTTTTATCTTTATCATTTGACCCAGTAATTTTGAGCCAAACAGAGGATCTTTCCAATTTAGATCTTTGGAAACTTAATTGTTACATTTCTAAATTACCACAATGACACCTTTTATTATCAGGCTAAAGCAATCGAAAAAAATATACAAGATCTGTAGCTAAATTCTGCCTGAATAAAGACATTTTGTCTCTCTTTAGACACACTAATAGGACCATTAAGATGTTTACTTTAATGGCCCTATTAGTGCGATTGTTCTGACTTCAACTCATATGCTTGTAATTCCAACCCTGTTCAACCTTTCGGATGAGAAGTAAAACATCATGAAACAAGAGAACTCCAATCCCTTTCTGCTAATTCACCTCTGATTAACATTTACCAGATGACTGAGAATCTACATCTGTTTTTGCGTGACATTGTTTACAATATAGTTTGCTATTTTAATGTGCTAAAATGGAGAAAAGCTTGTCAGCATTTAGACAGAGGATCTAGCTCAGTGATTCATGCTCAGATTCTTCTGAAAACTGGCCAATTTTGTGGACAAGCCTTCTGTGTGCTTTCAGAATCCCGGCGTGTTTCAGCAGCATGACAATGTATGGGGTGAAGGAATGAATGGACAGAGAATAATGACACTGATGTATAAAAACAACAGAATGTGAGCTCAACCACGATATTATAGACTACGCCCTGTGTGCCAAAGAATTCAATCAGCACATGTCTTTATGGAAAATGATCATCTGACAAGGTTCCTGCAGAGTTTGGTGAGGATTCATCGTCACCTGCTACTCCAGACATCCAAGTCAAGTTAGTGCTTTGCAAGTAAACAGTATTTAGAAGAAGATTCGACTCTAAAGATCATTTAAATACACCAGCAAGAAATAGGTCTGTATTCTAACCAAATGGAAAGAGAAAACAATGGTTTATAACTATGACTGATATTCTTTTCTTTACCTTTACATGAACAAGTACTCAGAAATAGCACTTTATAAACATTTTTAGAAAACTTTTATAATGGCTTTCCTACACAGGTGAACGCTTTGTGTAGATAATGTCATGTTTTACATCCTCAGACGACTGGCAAAAACGTTCAAAGCAGCTCGGAGTCACCTAGAGTACAATTTTATTCAATAAAAAAAAACAAAAAAACTCTTCCAGTCACACAGATCTATGAAACCCTTTTTGACAAATTCCTTTAATGTTTTGACAGAATTCTGGTTCCCTGATGTTTTCAAATGCATCAACTGCTTCAAGTTATGCAGACTAACCCTAAAAACACAGTTATTGTGGTTGATAACAACTAAGCAGGATCAGAAGTAAAACCTAAAAATATTATCATCTAGCAGATTAGCTATTGGCTTTGGTTAGTGAAGTGAAACATTTCGAAGCGATCTTTGTGATGCTGATGTGAAGCAAAATACTGTAACTTGTACATGAAAGGGTCCCTTTATAAGAATATTGTACCTTTTTTTTTGATGCGAGTACAGTTAAACCAAGTCAAATGTCTGAGATGAACATTGCACTCCTCACCAACTTTATATATAATATTGATGTGCCTTTGAATTAATAAAAGAGCACCTCTGATGTCAGGTTTCTATAAACGGTGGAACAATCTATGTATGTGTTTGGATCATTTTCTCTGTTTGAAGATCGATATTTGAATGTCTGCTTTATTTATTTATTTATTTTTTAGCTTTGTGGACAAATTCTATCTGAAATATGTGAATAAGGCTAAACACTGAAAGCTGAAAGCATGACGGACCCTCGAAATGTTAGGCTTTGAGAAGCTGCTTGGGATTTCTGGTTGTTGATAAATGGCTCATAATAGCTGAAATTATATAATGTATTCAAAGGTACAATCCAAGTGACCAGCTCACCTTCCTACATGCTACACAAAGAAATTGGGTGGGTAAAAGAAATGATGAATCTCAGTAGAATTTTGTCAAAAAGCCATTTTTACTGAAATATAACAAAGTGAAGGTACTTTGACACCCGGATCTATCCAAGGAAAACCAGCTGATTGAATTGAGTTATTGACTTGCGGGTACGATTTTCACTTTTGTCATTGACTCTTCATCAATCTCTCTCACACTGAGCATGCATGCAGCAACAGTGGAGAGGAAAACACTTCCTTTTAACGGGAAGAAATCTCCAGCAGAACCAGGCTTGGTGTGAGTGCCCATCTGCGGAGACCGACTGGACAAAAGCTTTCTAAAGTGCATTAAATGCCAGCTGTCCTATATACTCTTGTTTACTGGTTTTACAAGCCACTTATATCGTCTTTTATTTTTATTTTTGGACTTTATTTTAGGTGTCAATGGAAAGATATTAATGGAATAGATCGCTACAGTGGGCAATTGAAATATAGATTAAAAAAAAACGTGTGATTAAGAAATAAATGAACACATTGATATAATTATGGACAGGAGAGAAGTTGGATGAATAGATTTATGGAGGAAAAGGAAACAGAGTGACGGATGGATGGGCTACAAGTAGAGCTGGACAATATTTCAATATTAATATATATTTTAATTCAATATTGATGATATGACTTTTACACACATTTTCAATATTTCAATATACATCACAGTCTATAAACAGCATTGGCCACTGACTGATGTTCCAGGTTTTCATGTAGTTTTATGCGTTTTTGTTTTTCAAAGCTATTATTTATTAAATGTTATGTTGGAGGATTTTTATAAACATTGCAAAATATTCATCATAAGTTTGTACAGACATCTGTTGTGGGCATTCTTGGCTGTCTTTCTAAGGCTTTTCCTACATCGTTATTGAAAATTATATCAACTGAAATTAAGAAATGTCTCATGATATAGATTTTGGACATATTGTCCAGCACTAGCTACAAGGAATAGGGAAGCCTGAATAGGTTTACAGTTAAGATAAATACATTAAACAAATACAATTCACCGACAACGGGAGAAAGCCAAAAGTCTAGCAATGCAAATATATATTTAAATAATTTATTTTTTACTTGTGCTTATCTAGACCTGAAAAATTGTATTTCAGAATTCACAGGAACTAGGCCGCACATTATAAGTTAATAGAGGGATTGGGATATTATTGTTGAATATTTCAGTAAGGGTTTCTGCCTTACATCCTTTTTTTTTTAAATCAACACAACATGCACTAAAGGTAACACTTTAGCATGATGCACATTATCATTGGTGTAAAGTCTGGGTATCTACTGTCCCATCTATAGTACAGTTTATTTCATGGAGATTCAATGAGCGTATTTATGATACTTAAATGAAAAGATGACCAAATATTGCAATTCAAAGAGTCTCGAGAAAATATGGCACACAATGATATTGTGATAGCAGATTATTTCAAGTAGTGCAGTTCTAGCATGAACACTAACACAATGGGATTCTTTAAGCGTCACAATTTTACATCAATGTAAATTAAATTTGTAGTTTAGCCGATCAGAAGGAGTGAATCAAATTATCGCAAACTGAATGATAAGAATTTTAACTCCAGTTTATACTTGAGAGACAAAAAAATGTTCTGGGAAAGTGTAAAGGATACTGTTAAACAACCCCAAGGCATAATTTTTTATATTATTTTAATTTGGTAGACGAGTGTACTTACACTGCATCACCTTCACCTCCTTCCCCAGGGGCATCCATAGCCCCTTGGTGGGGGCGTGTGCCAGGAAGTTTCTGGCATCTTCATTCCCAGGGTCAGCAGGAATACAATCCTCTGGTTTTTCCTCATGCTCCTGCAAAAACAAATTGTCACTAATACAGGAGAACATTTCGATAAAACCGTCAGTAATTAGAATTTACCGAGTTTGTATGTGATCCTTAACGTTACCTTAATGAACCCCGGTGGAGGTTTTTCATAGCTGCACAGAAAAAGATAACGTTTGGTGTAAGTTGTAGACTTAATATCTTTAATTTATCTTAAAGATAAAGTATTTCAAAGTCACTCACAAAGTCTCGATGTGTTTTAGCTTTTGTACCTCCTGGTTGAGTTTCTTCGTTTGTGTCTTCAGTTTGTCCAGTTCATTTTTGGATGTCTTGTGTTTCTTGTGCTCCCGTCTGTCCTCACTCTCTCTGGTTCGCTTTCTTTCCGACATGATTTTAACGACATCAGCCGTTTTCGAGATTAAACTCAAGTTAACCGTGCTCAGTTTTGCGTCTGAATCATTTTCAGATTAATATTTTAATGCAAAGTGATACGTTTTGAGGCGCTAAGGGGTTGCTAACTCCGAGCATTGCTAAAGAGTTTCTCTACTTCCTGTGATGTCGGGCTGGTTATTGAAAGTGTAGCGCCATCTGCAGGATCCCGCTGGGAATAAAATAGTAGGCGTTTTATTCGGGTGCAAAACAGCAGCTTTAAAATGGAAAACTAAATTGTACCCACAATTTAATGTGTTTACTTGCCTGTAGTTTTCACTTTATAGACTGTGGCATCATTTTACACTTGAATTAACATCTTCGGTTGTTTTTCCATATAATTAATTAACCCTAAACCCCTGTGGTCATAATCTATTTTCTCTCTTTCTCTCTCTCTATATATATACATATATAGTAGTTTGTACAAAAATATATTCACATTCTTCAAAAAAGTTCACATTCTGCCAGGTTATAAGTAAAAACAGAAACATTTTATGATGATCTCAACATTGCATATTTGCAAGTTAGGAGGAAAAAGATATGTTTGCAAATACAAATCTGAAAAATGAAAGTTAATACGAATTCCTTGTAATCAATTGCTTTTAGAAATCTGTTAATCAATAGACAACATTCAGAGGGAGACTAGTTGTGAACAATTTAATGTCAGTATAAATTGAACTTTGTGGTGATCTCAAAGGTTTGCTAGAAACATAATAAAATCACTGATTTCGAAGGACTAGGAAACAAACACCCAGTTGGTCGGGGGGGAGGGACTCAAACTGTTAGTGAAGTTAGGATTGTATTGACTGTAGAATGTAGAAATCTAGTTCTTCAATCTGTAAACCTGTTTTTTCCAGAAAGAACATGAAAAGGAATTCCATTCATAAAGAAAAGCCATTAGAGTTTCTGTTTTCATGAATGGGATTCAGCAGCCAAGTGGGAGAATGACTTTGATCACACTGAACTTTTCACGTCCAAGAAAAAAAAAATGCTATACATGACAGAAAAATTAAATTTCATATAATCAATAATAGGGAAAATTTGTGTTGGCATCATCATACTGCGGGGATACTTTTCTTTAATAAGGAAACAAAAGCTGATGAGTTTTGAAGCTATCCTACTAGTGGCGGTAAAAGTCTGAAGCGGATGTTTACCTTCTAGCAGGACAGGAAGGCCTACCTCAGTAGGAAGGCTGGCAGGAAGAACTCAAGCAGAGATTTAATGAATAAATCAGCGACTGTCATTCCTAGCCCTCAACTACCACTGTTGTTTGAGTTGAAACGTTAGGTCTCCTTCCCGCCACACACCTGACTTATATGAAGGGATGATTAACAGGCCTCTGCACTGAGACACTTGATGGCTTTCAGGAGCTCATGCAGTTATTTGGAGCAGATGAGCTGCAACAGAGAGACATCTAAAACATGCAACACACTTGAATATCTCAACTGAGAACCACTACAATAAATCATGACACTTTTCTGATTATAATTACTTGTAAAAACAATTACGTACCTAACATTGGTATATTAAATAAAATCCTAATAAAAGGCACTGATATGTTTTTTTAATGTGACATTTTTATGGCTATAAATGCTTCTTTATTGGCCACAGACCACTTAGTCCAGAAAACCAGATCAATGTTTTTTCAATAGTTATACTTTATTTAATCACATGTTTATACCTGTATCACCATAACTCTGTCGATATTCTATCTTACGTTGCTTTAATGAGGACCTTTTTTGCAGACATGTTGTGTTATGTTTAATATCAGGTGTATAATGAAAATAAAGCAGAATGGACAAAGCAGCTTTTAACGTTAAATGTTTAATTTCAGAATCACAAGTTGAAGATCAATGTGAGGTATTTCAGAATACTATTCACTGAACAGTATTTCCACAATAGAGTAAGAAATTAGTCAGTACAAATAGACAATATATTCACTAAAAACTGTTAAGAAAATGTTTATAAAGAGTAACTTTGCGTGTATAACGAAAAAAGTTATCAAACAACGAGGCTCTTACAGAGTTTCAATAATATTCAAAGTTCATGTAATATAGTAAAGCTCTTCTGTACAGATTATTAGGCAGTGTGCCTGCAATAAGTAAACAACACCCTGTATATATTTTCTATTTATTTAAAGTTATGAATGATGTAATTGGGTGACTGTCTCTGCTTTACAAATGAATTTAGAATAATGATATTTCTCCATAAGACAGGATCAAAAGCCAAGAACTTGTCAATGCATATCATAACAAACCTTTTAACATCACATTGTCTGATAGTTTGTTCAATATTTCTGTCATAAATGTGTATGTGTAGTAAAAAAAACAAAAAAAGTAAATAAGATTGGTGTGTAAACCAGCTTGTTATGCTAGACATGTTCCCTTAACAGTAGAGACATTGTAAGAGAACCAACTCCAGTTTAGGAGTTTCCAAGAAGCATTCCTCTTCATCAGGTGCAGCAGAATTTGCAGGAACTGATTAAAAACTCAATGCTTGTAATTATGAATGATGGGACGACGACGAGCGCCTTCCCAATCAGCCCAGCAACACTGACTCTTCCCACACTGGCCCGGAAACTTAATCTAAGTTCCTCGTTAGCTCTGGGGTAGACAAGTAGGAACGTTGGTCCCTCTTGTTTTTAAGAGCAAGAGTAGAGAGAAAAACAGTGAGGAAGACCCTTAGAGTGAGGAGAGGAAGTCCTTCAAGCCTCCCTTCTTTTTGCCTTGGCTGTCCTCTCGAGAAAGGATCTTGCTGAGACGCTGAACCACCCAGTTCTTGGTTTTTAACGAAGACTTGGTGGAAGATGTGCTTGACCCTGATATGGTGGAAGTAATGGAGGATCTAGAGGTTGGAGACAAAATAAAGTTTAGATAGAATAAATGGAGCTTTAGGTACCATAAGAAAAGAAACAGGTTAGTTACCTTGGAGTAGAGGAGGGGGTCTTCTCCTTCCCAGGGGTTTTGGGCGTGGTGGTGTGGGATCTGCTGCTAGACTGAGGGGTCTTGTATTTGCCAGCGCTCCCTGGTGTGCTGTGGGTCTTAGCGAAGCTGGCTATAAAATCTCTGTTCACCCCTTTGTGTATGGATGTCTTACTGCAAGCATGGCAGGTGGCCATCTGGGATAATAAGAGAAACATAGTCATTAATACTTCAGGTCGCATTGACATTCCTCTAATATTAAATGAGGTTTTCAGGTGAAGGTGCATGCAGGCTTTTCAGAAGGTCCTCAAAATCACTTTTACATAGGATCCATCTCTGTTCATGAGATTTTAACAGAGCACAGGAGAATGAGAGAAATAGTCTCCCTCTCCAGATCAGATTTATTTAAGCTTACTTTTTATGGAACAAACAAGTCAGGGATTAGTTCACAAACCAGACCTGGATGAAAATCCAAGCCTGAGTAGCTCATGTTTGTGTTTTATATCTTAGTCAAATCAAAATAATTATATTTTTAGCATTTGCACTGGTATGAAGCAGCTTAATTAGCATGTTAAAAGTTTAACCTATTCAATGCAGATCCCAATTCTGCAAGTTTAGTTCATCTGATCCATTTTCTTCATTACTGCAGACATTTGTTATCCTTAAACATGATCCAACTCAGTGTGGAGAGATATAAACAATATCTGACACAAATTATAGATTCAGATAAAAAGGAAACAATTGAATGTCATGGGGTTCAACTTTTCCATAATCAGATCCTCATGATACAGAATGACAGTCAAAGACTCTTGTCCTCCTGTAAACATTAGCAGCTCATTAAGTTAAAGTTGAAACAAATATCTAACTGTGTCGTCATTTAAAAACCAGGTAATCAACAATCAAAAAAAGTAGAAAAACTGGGAAATTATGTAAAGTTGATAAAAGGACAGGAGTAATTAATGCACTTTGCCAGCAGGTTTTTCCCCCTAGTTTAAGGGTTGAATTAAGGCATTATAAACAGTTAAAACACAACAAATAACCCAAATAAAAAGGCATAAAACCTCAAACAGGAAAAAGCAGAAAAAAGAAACACTTAAAAACTTTCCCTATTTTTTGTAGACAAAAGGTGCTGCATGCATTCTAATTCCCTTCAGTCTCTATTCCTCCTAAAATGGCCATAACCAGTTCAAGTTTTAAAACCAGCCAGAGCACCATCAGTAATCAAACCAGAGCTGAGCTGAGGAGAGGAGATGGAAAACTCACAGAGACAAACGTCGCCATTTCAGATTCTGACAGGTGGTGTGCGCTGAGGACGCGTCGGTGAGCCAGGAGCCTAAAGTTCACACTGTCTTTCAAACTGACTAATCAGAAAGTGTTTACTACAACAGTCTACATGTCCAGCTTTATAAAGACCCTCGATCCGACCCTCCCACTGTTCCACAGGGGCGTGGCTCAGAGGCGGACTGACCAATGCTCTGCAGAAATGCAGTCCAGATAATCAGGGACATGTGAACTTAATGCTGGGTTTATGTCTTCGCAACGAGCACCAAAAAAACTAATTTAATCATTTGAGTGAAACATTATGCAATTAATTCAATTAAACTTACAAGGAAAACATCTTCATCCAGGCTCGAAACTAGTTTAACCTTTTGTTAACAGTTTTGTAATGTGGAACTGTGACCAACTATGCCAACATATTAATAGTCATATTATCACTTAATGAACCTCTTTAAAGGGGATTAGAGGATGAGTCTTCTCATCAAGCTCACCTCCTATCTTATCCACAGACAAGCTAAAAATAGCTGATAACAGCATAAAAGGAAGCAGGTCATGAGAGAGAGGATAAATCGGGAACCAGCTTAAAATCGTGAGATTTTAAAACACTTTAAACTTTTGAAGCGATGCCTCATCGTTTGTGTACTTATGCAGCAGCAACAGGGGAGACAACGCAGTGGCATCTAGACATCATGCTCAGTTTAAACAGGGATGCTTTAGAGAGAAGTGATGCACATGTGCAAGAATGTTACACATTACTGTGTGTCTACTGAACACATAGAAGTTATTATACCAATAAAACTAAGCCTCACGCAGTGGATCACTCCTTAGAAGCCACGTTACGAAATAAATCGCTTTTCCATGAAACAGTCTTCGCATGATGAGAAACATGATTATTATTTTGAGAATTTTTGAGACATTCAGATCTAAATCGACCAACAAATGGAAATCATTAAACGACTAATAAGGGACTGGTTCATAATTTACAACAAAATATTCTTATTATATCTGATTACACAATGTCTGTATCCAAAGTTTAAAAGCAAAAAAAAAAGATATTACTTAAAGCTATGCACATGTTTCCTAATAGACAAGAGATTCTCCTAGTATGAAAACCATGAGCAAAATATATCACAACATTATAGTACGAGAAGATCAGATACTGTGTGCTTTAAACAAAAGAAATGCATTAGTTATACTCAATGCTGTTTAAATAAACAAATATCATTTTTATTAGCAGCCATAATAAGGTGAGCTGTACTAAATGCAGTGTGATACAAAAAGTAATTTCCCCCTTATAAGACTTTTGTTTTTGGTTTTAGTGTTTAAAGCAACACTGCATAACTTCTGACCAAAGTATTAGCATTATTTTGGACATTTAACAACTTTTCAGGTCAGTATTTAGCATCTGGTTTGTAGAGATGCTCCATATGGGCTCCCGTTCTCAAAAACTCACCTATGTAACTCAAGAGGGTTGAATCGTCGCTGAAGGAGTCATGTGACCCAGAGCACCCAGAGGGGTTTTAACACATTGACCAAAGCAAAAACAAAAAAACAACAACGAAAAAAACAGAACAAACATCTAAAAGATTTAGTTGCTGTTTTGAACGCAAAGAAACAAGTTGGAGCCTCTTGTAGCCAGCTGGCAGGCAGTGCCCACTGATGGGAAGTACAAGAGCAGATCCATTTACAACTGAACATTTCCCTGTTATGTCATTGAAAAATATTTTAAAACCGCAAAATATTTGTGTTTTGAAAATGTAAATTCTTAAAACTTCACTGCCAGTAACACACCTGTGCTTGGTCGATTGCAAACAACTTAAAGGCAGATTTCTACATCTGAAAATTTTAAGCATTTGTATTTTAAATGGCTCTGTATCTCTAAACACAATATATACACAGAGAGTTAAGAGATCCAAACAAATGAGATGTTTTACTTTTCACTGTACAGAGTTTCACCCTCTTGCATTTTCATTATCATTATAAGATTCCCATCACTTTCCAGCGATATTCCGGCAACAAAGGCTTCTGCCTTCCCGTATATCATTATAGCATCATCAAATCAAACCCAAGCAGAAAACTGCAAGCAATGGTCAAAGTTAATGTTTCCTCTCACTCCAGATTCTGTGAGCTTCATTAGCACATAATGGACAAACAATGCTTATAGAGACCAATGCGAACACTTCGATTTTACTGCTTTTAAACTGTTGTCCAGCCGCGGCTTGTGTTAAAGAGTGCTTGGCTTAGAGGTCTGGATAAAACACAGACAGACAGCTGGCTACAGATGTTTGCAGCTGGTATGACCTCATGCTGTTTATCCTCCAGTTAAGCCCCATAGGCCCAGACTGCAAGGCTGAAGAGACAAATTAACAGCAATACCAGTGTCAGGAAACTACTTTAGACCAGTTTCTTCTTTGCTTCATGTCTAGATTAGTAAAATGAATAAAATCTAATCCACACCGTCACATGTGCCTGTAATTTGCTCTAATCCTTTGACATGTTGGCCATCGAACGTGGGGGATCACACGTGAGTCGTTGCCATGGAGAGATTTCATTTCTTCATTTTGGGATTCGGGTTGCAGATTAATAAGCCCTATGGTCCATCAAGCATATGGCTCAGGTGAACTATTCTAGTTCAGCATAGACCAGGGATAAGCACCTATCTAAGTACAGCTGGAGGGATACTAAGCACTTCTTTCTTTTTTTTAAAGCAAGTTGAGGTCAGATGGATAATAAAGTTCATAGCATACTTTGAATCAGCTGTCATCTATTATTTTCTCCAGCCTTGTGTATTTTGAGAGCCTATTTTTAGCCTTTATTCTTCCAACACAAATATAGAAACTTTTTTATGAGACATGTATGTTGGTGTGTGTTATTTTGATGGCAGCAGTGGCAGAAACACTTAACCTTGATCCCGAACAAATACATAATCGACATAAAGCTTTGGATTGAAAGCAGGAACATTAGAAAAGAACTACTGTTTTGAATGCTGCTGGAAATGTGATGAATTTTACAACTCTGAATACATTGTTTTATAAAATTGAAACTGCAAACATAAAAGTTTCATTACATAATCTATAATTTGCAGGAACACAAGTGCAAAATCATTTGTTTTCTCCATAATAACAAGACATATTTATGAGTTGATGTAAGGCTGCTGGATTTAAGAGCTTTATACTAACTGTCAAGCATGGCAGTAGCAGCATCATGCTGTGGGCCTGTTTTAATGTCAGTGCATTGCTCAAAGTGTACAGTATGATTCACTGGAAGATTATTCAGCAGCTAAATGAGTGAAAGTTGGACAAAAAGGTTGTTCTAAGATAACATTGATCTCAAATAAAAAGAAGGCATCAGAATGGATTTCAGAGAAACAAAAAGTAGGTCAACATAAAGCTTCTGGATGGTTTCTAAAACTCTAAATCCAAGGGAACTACTGGGGAGGAATGAGGAATGATTAATGTGGGTCAGGGGCAGATCTACATCTTATGTCCTTAATATACTTGTTAAAATTATTTACTAATGTCCTGTTTTTCCAAAAGCCTCCTACAGCCTTCAAATTAAACATCAATATAAAAGAAGATATAAAGCTGGTAAAATATCACCTGCACTCAGCCATGACTTACGATGGTTTAATTAATCTAGCTATCCTTAGTGTGTCAAAGTAATAGGCATTGTTGTCTTTGTGAGACATTTTGGCGCCCATCACAACAGATATTTCCTTAAGGTCTCCTAAAAGTGCTGGTAAAGACCCTTCATGTATAATAAATGAAGTTATTTCTTTCAAATGATCTTCATCTCTTCGGTGTATGTCGTTTTACTCAGTTAGCTTATACCAAAAATGTGTTTTTCTCTGAGAAAGAAAAACAATAAATTGTTAGAAATATTTTTAAGGATCTTTTGTTGCCTTCATTTACATATTTCAAAGAAGAGGTCCAGCTGTATCCCTTCTGTACCTCCTTTTTTCTTGCACACTTCATTCTTGTTTTAAATGTAAAAGTGTTTCCCACTTTGGAGAACAGGTGGTTTACATTCATCAAAGTCAGTGCTTATTAACATGTAGTTTCTCTATAAAATTTACAAATTCAGCAAATGCATCATTTGTAATGTATTTATAAAGGTGGCACAGATTTATGCAGAAACATTTAAAGACAAGGTGTTATAGAGTTTATTAAGCTGTGTGTCAAATGTTGGGAAGCGTAACCTATAAAGACATACAGGCCAAAACAGACCCACATAAATCAATCCTGCAGACGGCCTCCTATATTTAGCCTCAGCTCCATGAACACCTCCCTTTCCCGTATTTGTCTCTTGGTGCCAGAGGTTGCCTTGGGTTGATTAGTCTGACCTTAGCATTGTGATATACCCGAAAGGATGAAGATGAGGCGAGCAACAGGGCAGCTGTTTGAATTGAGTGCTGGTGGAAATCCTAAGCACAGATAATCACCCTCACAAATGTTTATAAGAGGTTGTTGATGGTGATGTAGACAAATAAAAAGTCATCACAGAGCACGTCGATGCAGCACCATGAACCCGAAAGCAGAGGAGCGGCAGGGGGATCGATGCGCGCCCAGAATTGCTGAGCTTTTCTAAAACCACTGTAATTGAATGTCGTTAGAGTTTCGCTGTTTGGAGGCCGGCAGCTTGTTAAAGCAGAAGAAAAACGGAATGCTGCCAATTTAAAAAAAGAAAAAATGACGTATGGATTTATCTCTTCCAGTCAGTCTTTGCTGCTCATAATAAAGGTCACATTTTTTTCTGTATCACTCATTCAGAAGCGAGTCGAAGCAAATCATGGAGATGACCAGAGAAAGAGCAGAAAGGATTCTGTTGGTTTATTCAGTCAAATATTTGCAGTCATCTAGATGAGATAGAATGATGTTAATCATGTGGTTTAAAACTAATACAATCCTTTAAACTATGTTTATCCCCTACTGTTGTGCGTAAAAGCTCCCTCACATGGTTTATGTATCAAACAAAAACAGGCAAAAAGCAAAACTAAAATCTTATGCCTTGTTGATGAAGTAAAAAAATAAATCAGTGGGTTCTTGGCATAATTCTGGCTGAATATTCAAACTGTTTTCTTGACTAGAAAACAGGGACTTGCTCCAAATGTTTTGGTTTTTTTTTTCTGCCATGGACAAAACTTTTAAGCACATTCTACAATTTCTACGAAGTTGAGATGGTTCCTTTGGAGTGTTGAAGCTCCAATAGTTTCTCTGCTTATTTGAAATGAAAAAGAATAATATCTTTATTTGTCGTTTTACCCAAGTTGTGTTTCCCAACAGAGTCACATGCAGTAAAACAAGACTCAGATCCTTATGATGTGAACCTTCTTTCAGGAATTCTTCTATTTGTTGTGGTCAAATATTTAACTCTTTGCTTGGTCTCACCTTAAAAACCTTTCTCCCAAATATATTTAGCCTGTCTATGAGGCAATCTGTAGATTTCAAACAGGCCTAAAGGTGTTTTTGTCTCTTTTCTGTCCAGTTCCAACAGCTGCCGGTGGGGCTGAGCCTTTGTCCTAATTTCTCTTTACGATAAGAGCTTTGATTTATCATCCAAATGATAAATTAAAATCAAAGATGTTAAAAACGGAAAAAAAAATGAGTGAATCGTCAAAAATGGTACTTTTTAGAGGTGCACTGACTTATCGGCCGGCCGATCAATCCAGCTTGATTTTCTTCATTTTTAGAGATTGATGATTGGCCGATACTTAGATGTGAAAACAATCTTTTCCACAAATCTGATCTACCTCTGTAAACTTCTAAAACCCCCCACTGTCAATGTCTTAAACTTTCATTTATATTTGAGAACAGTTATTTCTGATGTTTTTATTGTTTAACAGGTGATGCTGAAGGTTTTTTTTTTTATAAGATAAGATTGAAATATCTTGTGTCTTGGGATCTTATACTGAAGAATTATGTATCGGTCACAATCAAACTCTGCATGTCAGGGTTTTAAAACATTGGGAAGCTGATCAGCCAGGAACCTGTAATTGGTGCAACTCTAATATTTGTAACTTTTTTTAAATTGGGAGCCTGGCAGATTCAATTGAATATCATTAAATGTGGTTATTGACAAAAAGGTGCTTGAACTGATACTCTGACTTTCCTAAATCATATAAAGATCTACAATTTTTTTTCCTTAGATGATTACCTTTTTATTCAAATAAGGATAAACTACAGTCTGTGGTAACCAGAACCTTCAGCATCTCTTATATAAACATTTAGCTGAATGTGTATTTTGGCTTCTTTGTGAGTGAGAGTGTAGATTAAATAAATAAATACTTCCAAAATGAACTTAAACTCATGCCTGTAGTCCTTCTGGGATCCACAGAAACGTTTGTACAAATCACAGTATGGTTGCATGCAGAGAAACGGACAAAACAGCTTGGAGACAGACCTGAATTTAGAAATCACTGATTATCATTGGAGGCGACGAATGGTGCATGTGTGGCTTTGTGTGAGATATGCAATGAATGCCATTAATGTGAGGACGTGCTGATGGATTCGGTTACAGCTGAGATGCACTGCAAATCCTGGTGAGTCAAAGGATCCATGAGCTGCAGACTGGTGGCTCATAAACAAAAACCTGCATGACTTATTATAGCTAAAAACAAAGGGATCATTATGTACCTGTACACGATTATTAGTGACAATAAGATTAAATGACGTGAGTCAGAGAGGGTGACTAAGATGGCACGCCATGGGGCTGAGTTCAGTCTCAGCTATTAGGGTTTAACAAGCTTTCATGGAGGAAAGTGTGAACCTTAATTTAAAATTGACATATCAAAGATTTATTAGATATTCAAAAAAATAAACATGTGTGTGTTCTCATACTGACAGACTGTTTAAAGTTGCCAAAGAATCACAGTTTATCTGCTGGAAACCTAGTAATACTGGCGCTCTTACTCCTGACATGTAAGTTTAAAAAAATTTGTCCTTCAACTGTTCTGGATATAAACTGTAGTTCATTTCATAAAAATATATCATTTAATATAGAAAACTGTATGAAAGAACAGCTATCCAGGTTTTTAACATTACTGGGCTTTTCCCTTTTTTTCCCCCTTACCTTTACCTACGAGAGAAAAAAAAAAAATCCAATCTCTAAAAGGTGTGGCATACATTCGTTTTTAGCCTCTCTGTGTCAATATTTCATAAATACACTCCTGCAAGTCTTTTTGTAAAAACAACTTAAGCCCAGTCAGATTGAATGGAGAAGATCTATAAACATACGGTAATTCTTATTTAATCACACAAAAAGAATAAGCTTTGTTCTCAAATGACTAATGCACATCATTCCAGTTATATATCATAAATATTATACTATTATCAGTGGTTTTCCTCTTTCCACTCTTCTATCAAGAGGAAATTGTTGATTTCATGTCAAATAACTATCCTGTTTTCCACCTGAAGCTCCTCCTGAGTGGCCCAAGTCCTCTCCTTAACGGCTCTGTGTACGTTTGGTTGGACGGTCATGTTTGGTAGGTTCACAGCTCTTCCATAGAGCTTTCATGCTCAAATCAGAGAAAAACGATACATTGGGCGGCTGATATTTGAGCTTTTTTCTTCTGTCGATATCAGCCGATATACACACAGATTGGTCGAATTATTAGTTAGGTTAGATTCACTAAGCTAACTGTTAATTTATGGCTCATTTGACAAAAACAAAAAAGTATTTCACCCCTCACTAGTTGTGGTGCTTAATGATTGATCAAACAAAAACAGTATGACAGTATGAGAAGAAAGGATTTATTAAGTAAAATATAAAAAAGTGATAAAAGCAAAGCTAAAATTCCAGTTTTGATTTATTAATTAACCATCCAAACTAATATGAGTATATTAAAGCAGAGGCAACTGAACTGAATATGTCTGTTGTAATAAATGACCCGGCCACAAGTGTAAATCTACTCTCAAAGAGGAAGGAGGGAAAGATGGAAGA
Organism: Jordanella pulchra; assembly: GCA_034780135.1. NCBI lineage: Eukaryota > Metazoa > Chordata > Actinopteri > Cyprinodontiformes > Cyprinodontidae > Jordanella > Jordanella pulchra. The sequence goes on along the minus strand of JAUZNJ010040268.1, from coordinate 11,556 downwards.
GGAGAATATGCTTTTCTTCTTCGCTCCATTTACGGTCTGTGTCTCTCTAGTGGGACGGGAATACAACTTATTTCCATATCCGCTGCGAGATAACCTGTCCAGCATGCATAAACATTTCTGATTTATATCTGCAGGACAGGGTTGAGGAAAGTCAGTTGTGTACTGGCATCCACCCGAGGGAGGCACATATTGAATATACATGCGCAATACAGTGTGAAATAGGGGGGGATTTACAGCCATGAGTATAAATGCTCTAAACATGCCATGTGAATGCATTAGGCACGTGTTTTCTTTTAACTTAATGTAAACTCCCATTAAGAGACAAAGCTGCAACCACTGTTTTTGGAAGATGTAGTAATTTACTTCCAAAAAAATGGAGAAGCTTTTAGAGCAAAATGGAGCCGGAAAACAGATTTAAAACAAAACCAAATGACTAGCGAACTAATAAAAAAAAACGGTCATGGGCTAATTTAGGAATCCCACCACATCCCTCGGTCTAAAACAGGACCCCTCAATTGTTGACACTTGTAAAGAACAAGAACAATAGGTACCAAGATCTGCAGATACTCATACCTAGTTAAAATAAACCTGTCAGAAGCTACACACACACGCGCACACACACAGAAAACCAGGACTCTTACAGTAAGGAAGCTCTGGAATTATTATATAAAGCAGCCGACTGTATTTAACAGTGGAAGATGAGAAAAATGAGCGCCGACAAAAAGCTCTGTGGTGACAAAGTTCACCTCAAACCCATGAGCAGACTATCAAGGCTGCAAAAGAAACAACGGATATTTGCATCTTGTGTTGGATTGTTGTAGACAAGAAATCACCTGCACTGAGCCAGAGGACTAAACATGATTTTTGTGAAGACAGAGGAATATTGTTGATTGCAATTAAGGCCATTCTTAATGCTGAATGTGGCTCTTTTAGACGGATGTATCATCTTATCCTTATTGAACAGCCGCAATACAGCAACAGAGGACTTAAGGAATACAAAAGAAGAATAAAAAAACATGTTAAACTTGCCCACTAAGCCTTAATGGCTCAGTGGAGGCTTTAAAGTGATCTGGGAGCTTGGAACAATGGAAAATAATTGAGCTACAGGTTGTACAGGGACATCAAAAATACAAGGAACTAGAGCAGAAAGTGTTACTAAATAAACAGCTAATATTAGCTTGCTTTTCTTTAGTTTGTCTGAATTAAAAAAAGAAAAACATAAAAAATCCCATTTATCTAAAGGCTACTATTGAATGTAGAGAATGTTTACTTTTTAAATCAGTAAACATACATTATAGATAACAGCAACACTAAATAAGTAAATTATCATAGAACAAGTGAGAATAATGGCGGCTTTCTTGTCTTACTCATAGTTATATTGTGAGAATCTCATAATGGCTCATGCCAATTATTGAAAGTAAATTCTTACAGTTAAAACCAGGAAAAGGGGGAATTAAGTATTTTTATGTGGAGCCTCCATCTGTATTAGGCTGGAAAGCAAAAAAAAAAAAAAAACAAAAACTAATAATATCCAAAATTAAAGGGGAGCTCATTTCGAAAGAGCAACCAATGGAAATAAGAAGGAGTTGTAAGTTAATTGCATGTGCAATTTCTAAATAAGAAATAATTTCTTACTCCAGCCCTGTACGTTTAAAGTGGGTTTGCCACCACACACAAAAGAAGCAGGAGCCCAGGTAAACATGTTACTTGTTGCTCGTAGTCAAAAGAAACCAATTGTTTGCCAACTCGAAGCTTTTGATGATCTGAAAGTGTATTTCGGAAAACAAAAAAGCAAAAGAAAAAGTATAAAATAATCTGGCAGTATTTAATTTGCATCTGGATTCTGGTATCTTTTAATTAATTACTGACATGATATTTCAAAGTAAATGTTTTAAACATTTACCTTCAGATCAAGGCTACAAAGCACTAAGCCTCTTCCCCAAGTCTGTCCTTCTGATGAACACCAGGAACACCTTATAGCCCAAGTAGTCAGATACTATATTATCAGACAAAATTAAGCTCATATGTACAATTATTACCGTATTTTCCGGACTATAAGTCACAGTTATTTTTATAGTCTGGCTGAGGGTGCGACTTATACTCTGGAGCGACTTATGTGTGAAATTATTAACACGTTTTTATATCATTTAACCCTTTTTTTCCCACACTAAACCGTAAAAGGACGCTTTAGGCCTGTGTTGATCATTTTAATATTAGCAGTAACTTATAAAAACCAAAAAGGGCTCCAAACTGTCAATGAAAAGAAAACATTCTGCAATTACAAGCTGCAGGTAGAAAAATATGCAGCCGAAAACGTTAATCGAGCAGCAGAAAGAAAGTTTGGAGTTAGTGAGAAACTTGTAAGGGACTGATAAAAAGTGGAGGTTACTCATACTGACATGAAGAAAACAAAAAAAGGTAGAAAAGGAAGCGCCGCATCTTCTACCACGGAGGTTTTTAAAAGTGGATGAAGATTTAATGGGATGTCTCTGCTTTAGTGTTGGATTTTATCAAATAAATTTCCCTAAAAAATGCGACTTCTATACGTCTTGTCCTTCTTTATTATGCATTTTATGGCTGGTGTGACTTATACTCCAGAAAATACGGTACTCACTTTGAAAAAAAAACATGAATATTTGGTGTGTTTATACATATATATGTACATGTTTTATCTTCACTGAACAGTTTACATCCCTATTTTATGGATCTACCTATGAGCAAGAAAATAAACAAATTGCAGGTTTAAAAGAAAAAAGACCCAAACAAACAAAGGAGCTCTGAATTTTGTCTGTCAAAAACCCTTTGAAAATAAACGGAAGGACCTCTAGGGGTTTTATCTTTTTCCCACACATATAAAACAAGGTCATTTCAATGATACCTAATCTGTATTTTATTTGGAATTATGCCTTTTAAGTAGAGAGTAGGTAAAAATAGAAGAGATATCCTTGAAGTAAATCTTTAACTCTAAATCCTTTATTTTAATAATATAACTCTGCCCTTTAAAGAACGCTAAAGGATATTTTAATTTCTGCCTCTTAACTGTTGTCATGCTGTTTATCTGCATGCTATCTAGAAGCTAAAGACAGAAAACATTTCCACATCGTTCCTCTTATCCTCACATTGCTATTGCCCCTCTGCTGAGGGCAGGTGGAGGCAAACTGGAGTTTTTGCCTCTCGACTCATCAAAGGATGACGGGCGGGAAAAAAAACACCCAGACTAAAAATATCTCAGAGGGACATTCCTGTTGCAGATCAGTTCACTAGGAAGTCATGTGACCATCCAGCATAAACACTGTTCAATGTAATGACTGTGGACACGTGAGTAAGAGACTTGCACAGTCAGATCTGAGTGAGATCCAAAGTAAACAGAATCTGTCTGAAGACAGCAGAGTTTAACAGGAGAGCTAATTTTGGATCGAGCTGAACCAGAAATAAGGTTATTTATTGCTTGTTCTGTGAACTTTGTTTCTACATCCAAGTACAGTTTAAGTAGCAAATGGATAATTTGGGAGATTTTTATGTTCACTAGATGAGTTGTAGAATAGATACTGCAGGATATGACAGCAGTACTTTAAAAAGATTTAGTTAAATACAATTATGATTAACTTCTAGACAAGCAATCTTTTACATAATAATTATTTTAATACTAAATTTTCTTCATCTTTCTAAAACACACAATTATAAGACAAAGCAATCAGAAAAACAGAAGACTGCAAAATGAAACTTTGTTGTGCATTTAAAAAACAAAAACGTTTAGTATGCTTTTATTTTCCGAGTAATACATTTTGAACAACAATGTTGGTTAAATAAAAGGTCCTAGAAATCAATAAAAATATGTATATTTTTTATCTTTGCAGTAAAAGTATTAACTTAAGACTTAAGAGCACCTGTGTTATTTTCTTTCACAATGCTTAACCAACAAACGTAAAAACGCTTAATATTTTAAACAATAAAACTTAATTATCCCTTTGCATCATTAGTTCATAGCAGAAAGTCCCAACTAGATTCAATGAAGAATATCAATATTTTTAGAAAAACACTACTTTCCAAAACTCATCTGTCTTTCTATCCGAATACACTTCCGACCCAAAGACTTTTCTGTAAAAACATTTCGACGCTGTCAGATTCAGCTTACATGATTTCCGGGGACTATTTATTATCCGTCTCCTCATTGATGGGCCTGAGACAGTTTATCATGGTAATATTAATCAAATACTTAAGAGTAATCCACACAGGCGGAAAAAGAGCACACAGCAGCCGCTTGGTATAAATTTACTGCCACTGCTGTCAGTTCTCCCCTATATCTGAAACCTCCTTGCTATTTCTCTTTATAATTTTGGAGTCTTCATTCTTTCAGTATGTTCAATCTCTATCTAGTTGCCCTGAAAGAATAAACAGAATATAGTAAAGAAAAGCAACAGATTGACTTGTGAGGTAAAGATCTGCAAAGCAAATAAATCCAGTCAGTTTACTGAGATGGCAGGGCTCTCACTATAGCAGCATGAGGTGTATATCAGAGGGGCTCTTCAGTGTGGCTCTCCAATTTCAGCTGACGGATGGAGAGCGAGAAAAACCTTGTGGTCACATCCTCCATCACCAGCGCCCTCTTCTAAATGAGATAACCAGGAGAGTGGGTAGGTGACAGCCAGAATATGCTTTCCATTTTGTCCCTAGTTGGTGCCATCCATTAGGACGACAGGGGGAAAGGGAGCACTGTGACCAGCACAGAGAACATTGATTCTCTCACAGGTTAGGCTAATGTATAACTAAAGGTCACAGTGAGGGGAAAGGCGTAAAGAAAGCCTGCATGAACTCCAGAATAAAGACTGAGATGCTGCTTCTCTTGTTTTCTCTTTTATAAACATCAACATGTTTGATCTTAGGGAAATCCTCAACTTAAAAGGCTGTTATTTTTACTCACCAGCACTGAAGGCGACTTCTGGAAGCGGAGGAGCAGTTTTTTTTGTACCAGGCTCAGACGTTTTCCTCTGGCGTGTCTAAGCAGGACTTGCTGCACGCGTGCCGACGGACGCCGCTTCGGCCGCAGCCGTACCCGGTGATTGTCTGGCTTCAGCCACTGGTAACAGTGCACACACACTGAAGTGCTTTGCAACAAGCTGGAGAGAGCGGGCTTGTTTTTCTTCTCTATTTCTGAAATCACAAGAGAAAATCCATCAAAATTACACAATTACAACAGCTGGCATTCCCTTTGTAAAAAGGAGAAAAAGATTTATAAACAATGCCAAGGATGTAGCAATTGAGAAGGTTAGTTCACTTTATTTATGTAACAAAACAGTAAGTATAAATGTAAGTATTCTAATTAATCAGTGAGCCCTCATTCCATACTAAGAGAAAGGAAAAGGAAGAATTTATTACAAAAACAATCTGTTGCTGGAACCATAATATTGATCATTTATCATCTTGCAGCTACAATCAAGTAATCTCCACCTAAAGGAAAGGCCTCTATGTTCCTTGTACAAAGCAGATAAACAAAGACACTGCAGGTCTCCTGACATCAGACCAGAACCTAAAATCATGTGCTGACCAACCCACAGAGGGTTTTTGATCTCCATCTCTCTGTCATTGTTCCTGGACTCAAAGCACGCACCATCTCATCCTTCAACGATTTCCGTTCTGTCGCTCTGAGCACAGTCATCATAAAGTGCTTCAAGAGGTCATCCTACAGTAGAACTATTATTGGGCTTCAGCTTAGCCTTTAACACTGTACTTCCAGACACGCTGGTCCTGAAGCTTAAAAACCTGAGCTCATCTGCATCGCCTGATGAGGTTAAGGAAAAAGTGGCATCCCACAGGGTTGTGTTCTCAGCTTTACCCTCTTCACTTCCATTACATGTCATTATTCTGCTCTCAATCCCAGAAACATGCTGGTAAACCTTTCATTTTAAAGAGAAACCTTCTTTGTTCTTCTATACGTTCTATCCAGAACTCTAGTGACATTCCCAAGCCTTGAATCTAGCTTCTTTTTTAAACATTTCTGTCATTTATCTTGTGCAGGTGATATTCTTTTCTTTTTTTGCTCAGAGATATTATAGATATACATAGTTTAATAAAATTGTAACTTCTTCACCTACAATATAAATCATAGACTTCTACATACAAAGTTGTAGTTTAAGATATAGAACTCCTCAGAGAGGACTTAAATATTTTATACAGAAACAGACAAAAGAATGCGTTTCATTTTTACATTTTGAAATAGTGAGATTATTTCAAAACCTTATAACTACTGTCAGGTAGTTTAGTGTATGCATATGTATGCATACTGCACCTTGTGCACAGAAATCAATCTTGGTGCATCTATATTTGTTTCAAAAATGTAACAGAAAATGTCTTTGTCCTAAATTAGTGGATTTGCAGGAGGATTGTGGGTTCATCAGACACTCGTTTCTTTCTTACGGACCAATACCCCTTCTATTTATAGAGTGAAACCTTAGCAGCCCGTGTTAAATAGCATTACTGTTCCTACCCTGATGTGGTTTATGCTGGCATGGGTCTAAAATTGCATGTGCAGAGCGTGTTTGATCCCGACCTTCAGTCTGCTGCAGACAGCTGGATGGCGGAGTCTGTTTGCCAGAGGATTTACTGAGTTTCATCAACCTTGATAAGCTGGTGACAAGGTCCTATTTGCTACTTCATTTTGCTTATCTGGCTTCTACACTTTAGGCCATAGCTGATAACCATACAAGACTGAATTTTGACAAGAAGCCTGCAATAAAAAAAGGAGACAGGGAATATTAAGGTTAAAACTTACGTTTAATCTTGAACGGCAGCTGCCTATGAGAGAAGAAGATCACATTAGATGTTATTTGAACTGTATTATCACATTTTAAATGATTAAAAATGCTTCCATGTTCATTTCATTGGGGTCAGTGTATTTATTTGTCTTTATTAAATGCTTATACAAAAACACCCTGGAAAAATCGGCTCAGAAAATGTTTGACGCTAACTTCTCTTGTTGTGCGTTGTGGAAAAACTCCAACCGGAAATCCAGTGAGGTCTCTCCCAAAACAATATAGGGCAAGTTCACCTTCCCACAGGGCTTCCTCTGCTGTTAGAGCACTCTCAATGAGATATCAGTACAAACATTTTAACTGAGCCACGGCTAAGCCCTGCTAAAATTAGCTCCGGGCCTAAATCAATGACTGGGGTCATTTGGTATCTAGCTGCACGTGAGACTGGGACAGGATGGATTGGGCTGACTGCTTATGGAAAAGAGGAGGGGATATCAGCTTGTTTATAATCTGAAGTTGGCTCACAGTGAGCAGCTGCTGACTGGCTAATGTTCCCAGATGTTTCTCATCTGCATAGCTGGGTCTGCAGCATTATTTCATTTTGTTATATAAACAAACCTCCATGCATTTCAAATTTTGAAAAAATACTTTTCACATATTTTTATTAAAAACTTGCAGATTTTTGGGGGGCTTCAAACTTGTTGACCCTTGGCCCTGTGTAGGGTGAGTATGGAGCTAAATTGGGGACATAAAGTTTATAAAAAAAAAAAAAAATTAAAATTAAACAAGTTTGTTTTTAAAAAACATACCTGAAGAAAACATTTTTATGATAAACTTTTTCCTTCAAGTATCATTTTCTTTAACAAACTTTATGGCCCCAATTCAGCTCCATACTGTATCTATTACAGGCACGGTTTGCGTTTCCAGAGGACAGTTTTCAGGAAGTACAGACAAGCTGTAAATCGTTGCAGAAGACTTTAAACAGTTTTAAAAATCAAACACTTAATTGCTCTAAAATGTGTTTTTTTTTTCAAATTCTCTATAAATCTTTCATTATATCAAACTTTTCAAAGATCCAGATGTAGATCACAATTTAAATAACTGCCTAAATTTAACCAAAAGGAAAGTGACTACACCATCTGATTACAAGAAAAAGCTTTCTGAAATTCTTTGGCACACAATCAAAGCAAAGACCCAGGGTCTTATGGGAATTCAGTTGTCTTCCTGTTTCTCAGCTGAGTCGGCTCCCAGAAACTGCAGACCACTAAGACATACCCCAGTGCACAGGACTCATTAACATACTTGTCATGCATCTCCTTTTAAGAGCATACTTTTCTGTAGTGATAGAGACTGAAGATATACGCTGCAAACATGAACTGTGGTCATCTTGAAGATGCAATCTGTAAAGTACCGTGTTGTTTATGCGTCGGCCATAATGTTCAGATTTGAGCAGGGATACAAGTCATCTCTTTTTACAGAGTGCAGAGATTTAAAAAGACGTATAAACAAGCTGAAAAAAAAAAACTAATGATGAAAATATCTCATGTAGACATTTATAATGTGAATCTAAGCAAAAGTAGTGATGGTTAATCCCTATAGATCGGATACTTTGACTGCGGTTTCTAAGCATTACAACTGCCTCCAATAAAAAAAAAATTTGCTGAGTCCCTTTTTGGCAAAAGTAAAGAATAAGTTTTACAAACACAAAAACATTTTTTAAAAGGTAATATATGAATTGTTTGCCAGAAATGTATAGTCTATTAGAGATACTAAACTTCAGAAACAATATCCTAAACAATCCAAGTCATTTTCTTTCTGCAGCTTCACAATATTTCCACCCCTCTGTGTCAGCACCATCATCTCAGCCACAAAGATATCCATCAAGTGTGAACTATAAACGTAGTTAGAATTAGAATCTATACAACTCTCTGAATATATTTAGGAAATGCTGGACTGCTTGAAAAATAATACCCTAGTTAATGTTACGACTGAGTGCATTGCTAAGATAATTGTGATCCATTATATTGTGAAGTCATAGGTTTTCTGTTTCCAAGTCATTTCGCTTCATTCATTAAGAATTTAAAAACAATATTTCACAGACACTGTTTTTTAATACTTTATAAGACAAAATCTTTCCTAAAACAATAAAACAAAGAAGTGTTAGCAAAGCAAATAATTGCATTACCCTCAGAAGGTGAGCACAGCAGTAGTTGGCATAAACACCATCTTCAGTTTGCAGCACTTATAAACAACACACACACCTACAAACTAACACCACAGTTACACAATGGTGAAAATCCTCACAGCAAACAGGAAATTAATGGAAACACAACCAACTCTGAAGTGGCACTACTGGGGTTCTTTTAATGGAGGCCAACTAGATCCTCCAGAAAATCCCTCAAATTTATAGAGAGGTGTTAAAAAGGGGGATTCTTATCAAGGTAATTTTCTAGCTATTATTCAAGTTTTCATAAAACACCCTGGATGAGGCTCCTTTAATTAGCTCATCAAGTCAAGTGTAAAAATTTGGCTTTGGCTGAAGTTTATCCCTTCCCTCAGAGGCACTTTGGAATAAAAATGGGTTTTGATTATAATCTGGAAATGATTTACTAAACGATGCCGGCTGGACACTCGGCTACTGATAAAACCTGTCGAAATATCAAGTAATACAACTGGGTATTGTAGCATAGAAATATAACAAGTAGATCAGTGTATCCATGTGTCAAAAGGCTCACACATCAATAAAATATCCCTGAATGGGGTTTATAGCAAAACCTGTCTTTATGTTTCCTTTAATGTTTTTTTTTCCTTGCTCAAGTGAAAATAATAAAATAAAAAAGCTACAGGATGTTGATAAGGAGGAACCAACAAGAACTATGGGACTCTTTAATCCCTGATCAGTACACTGCAGTTTGTTGCTCTAACATGGAAGTATGGACAATGTGGAAAGCATGAACACATTTAAAAAGGTCTACAGCTTCGTGTCCAGTTTTAAGAGAACCTTGTCTGCCTTTGTTCGGATTCAACACTTTAAGCTTGAGGACTCTTTATAATTAAGTATAAAGCTTTTTTTTTTTTTTTTAAAAAAGAGGATGGTGTAGTGTTTAAACATGAGGCATGGTACCAGATTATAGCACTCTTTATCCACGCTTTGTTTACCTTTGTTTATGTATTAGTCAAGCTAACAATGCAGCGAACTGTGACTACAGTGGTAAATTGGAAAAATGGCTGTCAAGAACCAACAATGGGCCCATCAGCAACAGGAAAACAAAAGACTGTGTGGCTTTCAACATGTTTGTACTTTAAAAAGATGACAAAGAAATGATATGAGGTTTAGGAAGGTGAGTTTGCTCTGTGTAAATAAAAACAGCAGTGAAACTAAATCAATGTAAGCCATTTAAACAGTATAGGAAAGAAATATTAGGTAGAAATCCTTGTTTATAAACCCTTGCTAGAATCACAACTAAACAAGGGTCAATTACCAATGGAAACCTTAATTTTGATCCAATTGACCCGTTATCTTTTATGATGGCTACTATTTCTTATTTTCACCCATAGAAAAAGCTAGTTGTCTTTAAAAATACAGAAATCATTCAAAAGTAACAGCTTCCAGCATTTTTGGACTATAAAGACATCATCAAACAGCATTAGCCTTACTGCATATAATGAACATACTTTATCATTTAATGCATTAATAAGTATATTCTTAAAATAACTAATTTTCCTATTTAAAATGAACCACTTGATCAAAGAAGCATTTTGTTTCTCTTTTACAATAAAGAAGTGTTACAAATCGAAACTGTCTGGTCAGAAAATTGGAAATCAGTTTCAGCCAGGATAAGCATTTTAGTTGCATTGCTTATGAAAGTCTTATAAGTCTACCGGCTGTTTTATTTTAGCAGCAGTCAAACATCATTATTCTTAATTGTTTTAAGGTTTTGTCATTATTTTTTGTGTTTAAAGTAGGATTTTATGGTTATTTTAATGAAGGTTATCATAGCATTAGAATCCTATTCTGGATTCACAATAACAGCACATGGAGAGCCACGGGACTCACAAATGTCCAGACCATAAAATATAAACACCAACAGACAGCTACTCTTTCACTTGCCTTGGTTATCCATAACCTTGCTCGATCAAAGCAATTATTTTTTTAAAGAATACCAGACGGTGAATCAGGACTATGTGGCTTTTGGGGGGAAAACGATATGTTTTAAAAACTGCTTGCAATAAAGTTATCAGGTTTAAACCATACACATGAACAGGCCTCAGTTACTGATGAAGGTCTTCCACCTCGCGGCCACATTATGTCATTACATAAATAAGGTACACATTGTGATTGCTCTATCGTAACGCTTTAGTAATCGTAGGGATTCAAAACAAAGTTCTTACAGAAGAAACCGTGACAGCTCCGGGCATTTCTCCGTATAAAGCAGAGAGGCGTCCAGGAGAAACTTTGCGGCTTTTTGCTCGGGAGATGGCTCCATTTCTCAAAGAGGCCCCTCGTGTTACAATTGGTAGACTTGAGACTCTGCGGAAGTACGTCAACCGAAAACAACTCTATTCCTAAACGGCCTTATAGTACAAACCACGACTTCTAAGAAGCGAAGGTTGACGCTATTTCCACTGGTATCCAATGTTATGTGGAGAAAATCATCATGTAGTCAAATCGTCGCTGAGGAATTCGCAGACAAACGTGATGTCGCCGGGTTCTGACGTAAGCCTCGTTGCATCATGGGAAAGTGAGTTTAGACTTCTATTCTGAAAGGCTATGTTGCAATTAACTGAAAGGGAAAATCCATATATA
>JAUZNJ010040267.1:0-10426 GCA_034780135.1 Jordanella pulchra | reverse complement strand
CAGCAATGGCACACATAACTGAGACTGCGCCTTTTTGTACGGTGAGCCTTATGGTCGTGAAAATACGGTATTAGTTTGGGTTTCTTTCTAAAGATTATTCAAGTAAATGAAACTAGATAACCACCTCTGACCAAAACAACACATCCTCCAAATCTGTAGAACCTTTATATGATTCTAAAAAAATCAGACTAACACTGCAGTTCAAGAGTTGATGATATAATTTCATTGCTTTTTGTTGCTTCCGCAGTTATCATTTTTATTCTTTTAGAAAGGGTGAGTGTTGCTTCAGTACTAAATAGGCGCATATGAACTTAAGCTTTGCTATGTTTTTTTTTAAACCATAGTCAAAAAAAAACTCAGTTATGTTTTTTCCTTTCTGTTTTGCTTTTCCATAAGCCAAAAAGTGAGGCTGTCTTCCAGCCTTTTCAAGGAAACATCAGGTCATCAGGTTTTTCAGCTTTAAGGCTGACAAGTCATTTTCCATTTTACAAGCCATCTCAATGCCTGTTTCTCTTCTTTCCTTACAAATGTGAGGCATAATCGAACAGACCACTGTGAGATTTGGAGCGATGCACCCCAGAAAGACTAGAAAGGTTTCAATCTTTTCCTTGAGCGTGTATTTTTGTCCTGTATTGCTTATGTGTGGTTTTTATAACAACAGCTTGAGCTTTTTATTTTAATTGTGTAATCATTATATTCAATATTATTTCTTTAAGAGCCTGATTAATTTTGACGTCCCACAATGCACCCACACCTCCCATCCAACACACTTGGTGCCCTACATGTGTGATGCACATGGTGCTGCTAGCAAACCTCTAACTCCTCCAAATATCTGCTATTTTTAAGCTAGATTTAGGGATATCTGAGAAAAGGAAGGTAAATTTAAAACCGAGATGAGTAGAGTAACCAAAATTTGCTCATGAGTAAAAATAGCACCACTCTATCATATTTTATTCAAGTTAATGTTTTAAAGAATTGACTCAAGAAAAAAAAGTATTTGATAAAATGCTACTCAAGTACTGAGTAACTGATCTACTTACTACTTATGATCATACCAAGTGGTTTAATATTTTACAAAACGATGTAAAATTTAACAAAATATTAAATAAGACGCAAATTCTGGTGTAAAAACAAATAAGACAGAAATAAACATATAAAAGTTTCAGGTGGGCTGAACACTTAAAATACATTTTTGACTTATAAAACTTAAAAAAAACTATAGTTAAGATATGTAAGAAAATAGGAAATTACAGTATAGTTTACTCTATTTTCACTTAACCTCCAAATGACACAAGAGACTCAGCAGATGGAAAATAACATTGAACCTTGAGTAAAAACATGTAACAAAGTGTGTCTCGCAATGGTGCATATTTGTTTAAAACAAGATTGTTTCCATTAAGGGAAATTAAGCACAATTGATGGAGTAGCCAGAAATTTTACGCAAGTAAGAGTAGTGACACTTTATCATATTTTTACTCAAGTAAAAGTAAAAAGTACAATGCTGTAAAACTACTCCTAAAAGTACTTTCTTTTCAAAAAGTTACTCAAGTAAATGTAGCAATAATTGTAACTAGTTACTAACCACCTCTGGTATTTTTTGGGTGTCTTATTTTGTTAATAGGGCTATAGGAATAAATGTCCCAGAGCTAGATGATAGCCCAAGTGCTTTGCTTTCACTAGCAGATCATTATGACTTCTATCATACCATCCACTTGTATATGAAACTTTATTAAAAATTATTTAGGACGTAATATCGTATATAACGAACATCAAGATGGAAAGAGAGGTGAGAAGGAAAAAGGGGAAAAGAAGTAAAGGGAGAAAGAAAGAGATAGAGACAGGAAAGAGAGCATGAAAAGAAAAAAAATAAAACAAAACAACAAACATAGACAACAGAGAAGATATACATTAACTCCTAGAAGTCCACTTCCACACCTGTATTAAACGAGAGGGAAAGGAAACAGAGAACATAACAGCAAAAAAACAACAGACAACCAAATTAAACATCCAACAAAGCTTTAAGAGCTTAGATATTCATGTGTGTGGAAGAAAAAATCTATGGTGATTACACAATATTTAGTGTTGTATATATTTGTAGCTGTTGCTTCGGTGAACACCTGGAACTAAATTCCCATGGCCTTTATATATATGCATGCTTGTGTAGAAAGGATTTACAAAGCTTATTCAGTAGAAAAATGTGTTCAATAGCAGGTGTGGGCGGCCCCAAACACGCCCTACAGGGCCTAGGACAGACAAGAGGCGGCACAAACCCCTAATATCCAAAGGCACCCCAGATCACTGGTTCTCCAGGAGGGCACACACAGGGAGGGGCACACCCACCAGTAAGAGGCAGACAAGAGTACCCAGAGCCCGGCCCCCGAGGGACCAGACCCAAAGTAGCCTAGTCCCTGAGGCGCCATAGTGCCGAGGTCCCATGAGGCCTTAGCAGCGAGCCCATTGGCTCCCCTGGTGGCCGATCATGTACAAGGTGGACCCAATGGGACCCCACAGGGCCAGGAGGCCTAGGCCTGGGCCAGCAGCCCCCAGGAATAAAACAGTGCCCTCTGTTTAGTACCCAGTACCCAGTTCCACATCTAGAGAACCATGAGAGTGCCAGCAGGCACAGAGAGCTGTCAGTGGTGGGGAGCATAAGAAGGGGGAGGAGACAGGCCCAGTCATACTCAGGGCCTAGAATGTTAAGTGGGTGGACACACCCAACCTGACAAGCAGATAATGACAACCTCACATACATCCAGTCACATTCGCAGACGCTAAACATATCCTTACATTCCTTATACATACTTGAATCTTGCGGGTCTAGGTGCCCAATTCCGTATGGGGAACAGACCAAGGAGGAGATCCCCAGACCCCACAGTGGGGGGAAGGGGATCAAAGGGAGGAGAGCCCAGGACAAGCTCCAAATACCACCCCAGACCCAACCTCAGGAGGGGCAGATCTTATTTTGTGGCTTTAATTTGATAAACTTTTGCAACTCCCAGCAGTTAAGTTTTTAGGTTAAAGGAGATTTTATGAGCTCAATGGTGCATGTCTTGAGAAGTGCATTAAGAGAAAAAAGTACTGCTGTTATCATGCATTTACCTACTTTGGAGACAAAAAGTTAAACAACTGTTAAAAAAAGCATTAAGATGTAAAAACATTATTAAAATCTTGGCATAACTTTATTATCAACAAATTCTAATTTCAAAATATTTGACACAATTAATACTTTAGAGTTGCAGGTTTGATTTAATGAAAAATGTACAGTTTTAAAGGAAATAAAGAGGTATTAGGGGAAAAAAAAACTATACAATATATTTAGACAATATATAGATTTTTAAGACATGTCATTTTAAAGTGCAGTTCAAGTACAATAAAGTTCATTTGAAGATAGAAGTAAAACAAAAGTAAGTTTTATGATACGACGTGATAGCAATAACAAGTGAGAAAAAGTTATGGTGAAAAAATGTAAATCTTAAAAACTGCACAAAACCTAACTGGCTTAAGATGTAAAAACTGCAGGTTTGACATCTGCATAATGAAAATGACAAAATAAAATATAATAGACAAAATGTTGGCCTGTTGCTACCAAGGCCTAAATTTCCCAAATTAGAAAAAATTACATTGTCTCAAGCTGAAAAAGATAAGATTTACACTGGTTGCCTTTGTAGGCAGATAGGAGCACCACATAAGCTTTGCCATTTCACAAAGAAATGATTTTTAATACAAAAAAAATTTATATTCAGTTTAATTAAAATAGAATTCTTTTTAAAAGCAGAAAGCTAGAATGATTACAATCTATTTACACACAAATGAGTGTAAATTGATCAGAATAACTCTAACTGATGGGGAAAAATCCAATAAAAATCTCATAGCGCGTGAAGAAATTAAGATAATAAAGCAACTCTGCTTGTTTCTTACTTTGAACGTGTAACAAGCCACTTCTGTTCAAAAGTAAAATAAAAACACACAAAAGTACTTCAAAATTAATCATACAAGAGATGCATACAGACACATTCAGACGAACATACATAAACCAACCGGATGCAGTTTCCTGTCTTTCTGAGGCTCGACGGAGGACACACAGGACAACACTGACTGCAGGCACTGATCACAGACATGGACAAGCAGACAGCTTTAGAGGGGAACATACTTTTGTTTGTCTCTTGAGTCCCTGCTTTTGACTCTGTTGGTGCGGTTGGTGGTTTGAATGGAATGGATGGAGGAGCTCTTTTTGCTCGAAGAGTGCGAGGAGTGGGAAGAGTGAGAAAGACTGGTCCGTGACTGGCCAGCGTTGTGGTCAAACTGCATCAGGCAAAATATAAGGTCGGAGGGCACAAGCTCAAATGCGTATGGAGGATTGGTGATGACGTACCTGCAGGAGAAATAGATCAGATGTAGGGACAAATACGGGGTGTCTTACAACCACAAATTTCTGTGTATTTTTATGGGTTTTTATCTGACAGATCAAATTTACACACCACTGTGAACTGAAAGAAAAAATATATATTTTTTGTACATTTATTACAGATAAAATTCTAAAAGGAGTCAATTGTATTCATATTAAACCCCTTGAACTCTGGCGCCTTTTAAAATAATTTTTATAATCTAAGAGGTGTTTTTAGAATATAGCCAAACTGCATGAACAGCTCTTATAGGGACATCTTGTACACTTAAAAAATCTGCCCCTTCTGTAAATGAAATCCATTATTAAAATTGCTGAAATCAGGAAGCATCTTACGCTTTTAAACATATTAGAAATGATTGTCAATGCTTTTATTTCATCTCGTTTAGACTACTGCAATAGCCTTTTAGCGTATCTTAGAAAATCCTCGCCTTCAGTCTGCGCAAAACGCTGCAGCCAGGCTTTTAACTAGGACCCACAGAACGGCTCACATAACTCCTGTTCTGGCCTCTCTGCATTGGCTCCCTGTGCATTTTAGCATTCATTTTAAAATTTTGGTCTTAACTTTTAAGGCACTTCATAATGAGGCTCCCAATTATATATTGGACCTTTTGAAGCCTCCCTGTCCTTCTAGGACCTTAAGCTCTTCTAATAAGATGCTGCTGTTGGTTCCCAGAACTTAGGCTCTGGAACGCTCTCCCTCTATCAAAACGCTGCTCCGACTCCACTGACTTTTAAAAAAATTCTTAAGAAATATTTATTCAGTCTTTTAGCTAAAATGTTGTTCTCTGTTCTTATTTTGTTATTATTATGTTCCTTTCTTGTAAAGCACTTTGTGACCTTTTATGTCTGTGAAAGGTGCTATATAAATAAAGTTTACTTACTTATTTATTTAATAAAAACAACGAATGTGAAATTTAAAGCTTTTTGCTTAAATTCACAACAATAGTTAGAGGAAAGATACCTTTATATATCATCATACACACACTACAGACTATTATAAAACATGGTAGTGGTAGCATCATGTTGTGGGAATGCTTTTCTTTACTAGAAACAGGGTTGGGGGAGCTACTTTAGTTAGAGTTCAGTGTAACATAGATGGGGCTATATGCTACATGGTGCTATTGAACAATTACCTTTTAGATGCTGCAAAAGATTAAGACGGAAACAACAGTTCACCTTCCAGCAGGGTGTTCATAAAACTACATTCACCTAAATGGTTGAGATCAAAGTATAATCCTGTTTTAGGATGGCCAAGTCAAAGTCTAGAGCGATTTCTGTACCTGTGGCAAAACTTGAAAACTGCTGTTCACAGGTGCTTCTCATCCAGTATCATTAAGCTTGAGCTACTAAACCATCAAAAAATTTAAAAAATAAAATACAGTTTCTTGCCTGGCAAAGCTAGTACAGATTTATCCAAAAATAACTGAAGCTGTAACTGAAGCAAATTATTTCACATTTCCAGGTTTTATAATTGTGTAAAACTTTCATCATCATTTATCATATTACTTCCACATCAGAATATTTGCTACTTTCTGTTGAGAAACATAAAATCCATATAAAATGTAAAGAAAGTTTCTTGTTGAAATAAAAAAGTGAAAGTATTCAAGGGTTGTATCTTCAAGAGTATAATAAGGAGAATAATCTTAATTGTAAGGGATTTAAAATCTTTGATGGCTCCTCACCGTTTGGTACACTGGCTTTGTGTGTTTAGATGTGCATCTCGTAAGCGATAAATCCCAAAGCACAACATATTGTATGTTTTCAAGGCTTTACAGAACAGGTCCCCATAACAACCGCCATCCTGGAAGACAACAATAACATGAAGAAATAAAAGATTTTAGCTAGAGAAAAATACCAAAAGTTTGCTTGTAACTCTAAATGGCAGCATGAGGGATTGCTTCAAAGTAAAAGCTTCAGCAGTATTACCTGTGCAATGTTGTTACAGGCAATGATTAGACAGTATTCACATGCCAACTTGCAGTAAAATTCAGCCCTCATTTACTAAATCCAGTTAAAGATGAGGGCCCCAAACAATCAATGGTGATGGAAGTGTTGTCATAATGGCAAAACAGAGGCGGTGTAATAATAATATTGGTCGCTGCCATGCAGGGCAGTAGCATAAACATCTAATCTCTACCCCAGTTGCTCTTCGATGTTTGGAGCACCGTGTCACAACTGACCCTCTAAGCCTTCCAATGAAGGCTGAATGCGTAATATAAGCAGACAAAGATGGCCTTCACCCCAGAGTGACAGGACCGTTCACTTACCCCGAGGTCAGCAAAGGGCCCGTCATATAGGGCCAGCTGTGCCACACGACACCTGTCCCTGTTTGCCAGGGTCTGTGGAGTGCTGTAGCCACCACGTAATGCATTCTCCTCAGCCAGCAACCCCTCGAGCTCTGGAGTGGCGCCACCTGTTACCAATGTCCGGATCAAGGTGAGGATATTATCATTGAAGTATGTCTGGAAGAATAAAGACAAAGGATGGTGTAAATTCACAACTGAACCCAGTCAAGATCGTCTGTATCTAGTCTTCGGGAAATTCTAAGAGAATTACTTAAAAAACATTTCTTTTTTTTCAGGTACTGCAGTTGTTCCCCTTCCAGTACATTCTAGTTATTGGTTAGTTGATTTTAACAAGGGGAAATGTCTGCCCTTTTCTCTGCAGTGCAGCCCCTCGTCTCCCAACGCTTCTGCTCTGAAGTGACATCTCCCTCGGCTCCTGACAGCACTATTGACTAAGATGATGGATGAGGGCTGTCCATTAGGTTGCATTACCTTTGTCTACACTGGAGCACACTTGAAGGCAGCTTTGTTCTAACCTCACTCAAACTGAAAGGCAGACAAATGAAGCCATCAAACTCAGTGGAAGTTCCAGCCTTGTCATTTATCGTTTTAACTGGGATGCTTTTATTTTAGGTAAAATGGAGGAACTCCACTATAAATCAGAATGTGCTTTTTCAAATCACTTGTTGTAGCCCACGGGTTTTAAACCTCATGTTATCAAGTCCAAATGTTTCTAAATGAGGTCAAAGGTCAGGAAGAGTAAGTGATCGGGTAACACTTTTATTAGCAAAAAAATTGCATTTTATGTCCATGTTTTTTTCTTTGTCACCATAAATCGCTTAAATTTGGGAAATTTTACTGAATATAGACTTCAATCTTATTTAATATGCTGTTGAATAATAAAAACAAGTGTCCTATTTAACAAAAAAGAGGTTGATGGTCTTCATTCAAGCAGCATTAAGGAATCCTTGTAATGGAGAAAAGGTACTTTAACAAATTCTGTCTTTTCTGGTAAGACAAAGATTTGGGGGTGTTTCAGCTTTACAGCTTTTCAAAACATGTTTCAGAGCGTTTTCATAAACGCAGGTTGAACAATCTTAAAGCTGAGGGAGTCTTGCCTTCTCCCAAACACCTCATACAGGAACAGCTTCTTAGTCCTTTTTCCTACTGAAATTCAATTGGCATTTGGCTTCCTTCCCACTGGCAAATAAAGCTGAGTCTGAATCCCGGTGGCGAGCTGCGTAGCCTCTGTACCCCCACTTCTACATGTTTGGTGACATCATCACACTGGGTTTGCATTAATGCTGTGACCAGTGCGACAGAAATCAAGAGGGTTAACAATAGAGCTCAACATGTAAGGAAGTAAGGAATTACTAAGTGCGCTTTATTGTTTGGCTATTTTTATTTGTCCAAATCTCTCTCTCAGGAGTTGTTTCGGCTTGTTAGATGAGACGCGACTGGCGCGGTGCATTTACTTCCGTGTGATGATGTTGCGCTCAATGGTATCGCATAAATTAGCGGGTTGACTGAGCTCTGTTGTCTTCACTGTATGCCGTTTCGTTTGAAGGCGATTATAATCCGGGTCTCTTGCCAGATCAGTGAGCTGTTCCCACTGCCACTAAAAGCCGATTGTTTCCAGGTTCTATAAAATCTGTAAAGTGCTTTATACCTGGGTTACAAGCTTCATCAAAAGGAAATTTTTTATTTATTAAAATTGACTGTATATGAATGGTAGTGTTGCTTATGAAAAATTGCATTTTCTTCTTTAAATTATTTATCTTATCGGTGGAAAACCATGCAATATTTCATCTGTATGTAACATAGTCTGCAACAGTGCTGTGACTATTACTCACTAAATTTGTTGTAGCCTATAAATAGTTTTTTTCTTCATTTTTTTTTTGGTGACTTACCGCACTCATTAAGGAGTCAAGCACACTGACTGCAAATGCTGTCCCACATGCAAAAGGTTGAGTGAGATATAACTCTGTGTCTGGATCGTCGTCATCGTCTTGGTCCAGAAACTGAACATTTGAGTCATTAACTGTCAGGAGGGTGTAAGAAAAATCATGAATCATTCAAATTCTGTTTGATTGCTTGCTTTACCATAAAAACAGATGAAAGGTTTTAGGCTTCAAAAGATCTGTGTCAAGCATGTTCTTGATTCGCATTAAAGGGAAGGCAGAAAGCAGAGGGATTGTGCAAAACAGGCAGTAGCTGCAGATATGGACTGTATTAGGAATATTCTTCTGTTTCAATAAAATTTTTTTCCAAATGTATTTCTCAATTTAACTTGAATAAGTCTATGTTTGAAATTTACACACAGCCATATGGCCTACTTGCCTCTGCCACACTCCATATTCAGGCCATTCACGCACACTAACAACATCATGCATATTTTCAAAGTTCCGGGCCAAAATTCAAAGCCCTCCTTAAGGTCAGTATCAGTAAAACCAATATGCCATTGTTTGTCTTGTAAATCCAAGACAGAACTTCCAATTACTTCTACTCGCATGTCAGGTCAAATAAAAGTAACTGGTTGCCCCAGAACCTTCTTTAAAGACGTCCTTGAGCACAAAAGAACACATGCAGTGGCAGGATGAAAGTAATGATGTAAAAAATTTTGTTGGAAAACTGCTCCCTCTGTGAGGACAGAAAAAAATGCCAGTCTTATGGAGAGAGCTCGGATGAAAGAAGGGCACTGGCCAGAGAATGTGATCCCACAGAAGATGCAACAAAAACAGCCACATGGACTTCTAAAGGGATCAAAGACCCTGTAATTCTTGGAAAAAATAAAAGGGAGCCATTTCGCTTAGAGATGGGGGGTTGGGGAGCAAAACAAGACAGGCAATTTCAACCAGAACCAAAAAATGTGCTCAAAGTGATGCCATGGAAATGGACTGGGCTTCTTGTGCAGCAAAGAGAAATCAAAAGAAGAAGCTGATATGGAGGCAGCAGCAGTTGCAACACTGCGGTACAGGACACAGGCGCTTCTTACCCAGCTCAGTTATCATTTGTATGCTGGTCCCACTGCTTTTATCCTGACTGAATGAAATCACAGGCACTTTTTTGCCTTGCTTTGCTAATGGTGCTAGACAAGTTTTGAGGGAAAAACGGTTACTGGTACAAGTCAAACACATAACCTAAAAAGAAAACACTTTTTAGGACTGTTAAGCACACATTAAGAGCCACTAATTAGCAAACATTGGTTATTTGGTATTACAGTCATTCATTAAAAATTCAGCAGCAATCCTACCAAGCTCTGTTATGATAGGAATATTTGCTCCAGTTGTAACGGAGGTCTGCCGCACTAATCCGTGGACCGGGCTGTTCTCAGGAGAAGATCGGTCCATCCCTGGTGGTGTGAAGCCTTTATAAACACACATGAAACAGGACACACTTCTAATAATGGAACATTCAGCACCACTATTCATCAAAGTATACAATGGGGTAGTATCAGTGGAAATATTACAATGAGGTTATTTCACCAATTCCCTCCCTTGAAAGTAATATTGTCATATGCCAAGAAAGGGTGTTCATACCTAATGAACTTTACACCATTTTTATGCTACAGCCACACTGTTCAGTGTTTTGGTATTTATGACAAAAATCTACCGTGTTTCCCCGATAGTAAGACACCCCCGATTGTAAGACGTATCGGAGGTTTCAGGGGAGTCGGCTAATATAAGCCGTACCCCGAAAGTAAGACATATGTCTTACTTTTCGGGAAAACACCTCT